>DF357628.1:0-25471 GCA_000787875.1 Solanum virginianum
CACAAATAATGAAATGCATAGGAGGTAGAACAACACATGAACTTTATTAGTAGAACAAACTCATGTATCTTGGTATCCAAGTATGTATGTAGATTTGAAGGTGACTATGTATGGGAGCATATGAACATGTGAAAGAGTTAAGACACAGTTAATAGTTGTGTTGGAGTTGGTAAGTGCCTTTATGTGCCAAGGAGGGATCTATATTTCATTCAAAATAATATGAAATCAAGTAGCCTTACATACCTCGTTGTATGACCTCATTAATACCTTGGAGTGACTGCTTTTTCCAAGATAATCTTCCCTTCCTACAAATATTTATCTACAACATTGTAGCTGATAAAACTAGCATTAGCAGCCAATAGATATATCTTGGCAGCCCAATCTCACAAAAAAACAACATACGGGCAGCAAAAGGATAATTATAAACTAGAGCGTATTCTCTCAATGTTTCCGCCCCTAATCGTATTTTCTAATACACATTCTCATATACATATCATAGGCATACTGTTTTAGTGCCATAATAGTCTTACAACAGCTCATAAAGCACAACACATAACAATTCTACACAACATATAAATGGGCAGCATAACGTTACATCCCTTCGCTATATTTTGACGTCGACAATTCCAAACCTGTTTCAACTTTACCAAAATTATCCTCAACACATCTATACATAAAAACAGCCTTAAAATAGTCTAAGAATAGTACCAAAGAAGTCATGAAGGACGTGAGGCAATAGCCTTCCATCCATCAGCCCATAAGTTCCTATCAAAATTATACTTAAGATAGCATAATAAAACACGTTTTAAATGAAACAAAATCAGGATAGCAACCTTAGATTAATATCTATAATTTAAAACATGTTAAGAACATCAACATCTCTTCATAATACATCCCACAAACCATACAAAAGTCACTAAAAAAAAGGCAAGTGTGCAGCAACTTTCTAAGCACATGTTGTCTGACCTTTGTTCACAAGCATAACTAGCATATATTTCTTGTTTGTCATGGGATAAGTATAACAAATACATAGATATTTCCACTTACCTTAGCCTTCAAGATTCAGGTTTCCTTCAAGAACCCTAGAGGGTTGTATTGGCTGCCTTGTGAAGTGAAGTAAAGGGAAAAAAGAGTTTTTAGGAAAGCTGACAATTGTTCCAAAGTGAAATGACTTAAGGGACTGTTTTTTGAGCCCTTTTAAAGGGTCACTTTGTCCGACTTTCTCTTGAGATTTTGACCACATATTAGTGCATATTAATAAGCTACTAATGCAGTAGCTTACCCTCACACATAGGCCTAAATGGGTCTCAAAGTTGATGGGCCTTGGCTACCAATTTTCCTAATTCCTCTTCACTTAGTTTGGGCCCAATTAGTCAAGTGGGTTGTGATGTACTTGGGCCCTTTTATTATTCATCTTGGGTTGTAAGTATTGTCCATTTATGATGGTAAAACATGGGCTAAAGTTACATTCTTAACATAAACTTTAATCATTGTTGGACTTAGGCAAATTTGGCGTTGGGTCTTGTCTCTGCTTAGCTAGCATATTTAAGCTAAGCAAGTAGGTGACTCACCTGCTGGTTTCCTAAGTCCTACAAGAACCTCACTTCTTCACCTAGTTTAAGGTCGTGATCTCCTTAATTTGACTTAAAACTTATTTACGCTCGACCCTCTTCAGCGTTAGACATACATATCGCCTTCTAATTTGAGATTTAAGCACTTTTAAAAATTGGATAATTTGAAAAGCCATATCAAATTTTATTTTCATAGTACTAGTATTGTAAGATATGGGGTGTTACACATAATATGCATATAACCAATCCATCCCAAGAATGATATCATAATCCACCATATCTAATTCAACAAAATCACAAGGCAAGACTTTATGCAATATGAACACGGGACAATTTCTATAGACTCTCTTAGCAACAATGGACTCACCAAAGGGGGTTGACACTTCATAAGGCTCACAAAACAATTCAGGACTAACATGAAGTATTTTCTTAGCAACAATGGACTCACCAATGGGGGTTGACACTTCATAAGGCTCACAAAACAATTCAGGACTAACATGAAGTATTTTGGCAACAAATTGAGTAATAAAAGAAATAGTGGCACCCTAGTCTATCAATGCATACATATCAAAATCAAAAACCTTTAACATATAGTGGCGATATTGGGCATCTCATCCACCCTTTGTCTTCCTTGAAGAGCGTAGAATCTATTTTTTATTGGAGCACCCCATTGTTGGCCTCCCACACCCCTTGAACCAGCATTTATACCTTGACCTTGTGGATGACTATCTCTACCATTTTTTGGAGCATAAGGACAATCAATAACCTTGTGACATACTTCACCACAACCAAAATAAGCATTGGAATTCTTCAAACACAGACCACCATGGTTTCTTCCACACTTTTGGCACTTAGGGTGGGTCATCCCACCATTACCACTGTGGAATCTTGGATTAGCATTAGCAAATCTCATATTATAAGCATTGGAAATCCATTGGCCTTGCGACTTGTGGCCTTCAGGAAATCGGCTACCCTTGGAACCTTGGAAACCACTTTCAAAATGAGCCCTCTTGGACTCACCACTCATTCTTTTTCTAAGTTTTTCCCCCTCTAGTTACTCAGCATATGTCAGGAGATGGGACAAATCCATATCACTCACTAGCATAGTGTTACGACACTCCTCATTAACCAAGTCGGACACTCCCAACATAAACTTATTCATCCTAGCTCTAGGGTCAGCCACCAAATATGGAGCATACTTGGAGAACTTGTTTAACTTGAGTGAACACTCCCTCTCACTCATGGAACCTTGCTAAAGGTTCATAAACTCCATCATCTTAGCCTCCCTTAGCTTGATTGGAAATAACCAGTTGAGGAATGCAGCTTGAAACTCTTCCAAAAGGATAGCATTATCATTCCCCTTCTCCAACTTCCAATGTGTAAACAAAATTTGAGTCACCCCTTTGAGTTGGTAGGCCACCAACTCTACTATTTCCTCTAAATTGACCTCTATGATGGATAGCACCTTGTATACCTTGCCTATGAACTCTTACGGATTCTCATCCATCTTAGACCCATAGAACTCCAGTGGGTTCATTCTTGTGAAACCCCTCACCTTAGAAGCTGGAGTGGAAGCATGAGGGGCTTGGACCCCTTGGTTAATTTGGTTATTCATAGTATGAGCCAACATTGGAATAGAATCTCAAAACTCATCTTAGACTACCCCTCCACCTTAAGGAGCGGTAGGGGCCAATTGTTGGTCAGGTGTACAGGCTCTCCTTAGTCTCCCTATTTGAATCGGTATGATCTAGAAGAGCAAAGAGAATTCTTTAGGGGAAAAGCCTTACACTTACATCTAAAGCATGATATAGACCATAAAGAAGTGAAACATTTCCTAAAACATCTCATAGCCTCCCATTCATAGTTGTGGCATGCTTCAAAACCATGAATAAGACTCTAATCAATGCGGTGTGTTGAATTTCGAGGACCATTAACAACCTAGTGCTCTAATACCAAGTTTGTCAGGATGCAAGCCTAGGCCCTAGACATGACACGGCATATAGGGAACCCGAAAGGACCCCAAACAGGCCTTATAGAATATCATTCACACATCCTTGCTCATGGAAGAAAAATAAACATCACATGATATAATAAAAGTGAAGTGGGACTAAGAGAAAATATTTGATATTCATAATAGCATAAAAGACTCAAGCTCATAGTATAAGTACATCCAAATACCCAACACCCCTAACATGGAATGGAGCGAGGTCAAAGATACTTTTCAAGCTCACCCTAATAGTAACAAGTGTTCAACATAAAGAAGTCTCAAAATAGTAACAGTAATGTAAATAGTGTCCACAGACTTGAGGACTCACCAAAGCTTATCTCTGAAATATCTACTAACCTTGTGGAGGATGATTAAAAGGTGCTCCAATCCCAACATGGTAATACCATGTAGTCATAGAGATACGTTTGTACATTTGAATGTACTAAGTATGCAGGATGTAATACAACAAGACATAAGCCAATATAGTCAAAATGCATAATCATAAGCAATGTATATATAATCTCAATATGGCATGCATGATCAATGCTCATAATAAAACATCTTGTATATCATTCATCTTGCATAATATATATATATATATAGCATACATAGATGTGGGAAGTGACCTTAACCGACATAGACCAAGCAACTATAACTTGGACTCCGAGGCCTGACACCCCCTGGGTTTAGGTGACTGGGCATGACACACCCCGACAAAGTGTGGTCTACATGCTAAGGCAAACCAAACATGATAACATGAACTAGATGGATCCACTAGTATAGCAAGGGCAATAATCATAATCATATGGTGGCACATAGTTTAGAGACAAAAGACTATATATAAGGACCCCTTGAGTTGACCCCCATCTTAAGCCTCAATCTATGCAAAGTCAAATTCCACGGAATACTTGAAGTAATCATGACTTGTATAACTTGTAAGAAATGTGGAACCATGATATGAGTAGCTCTTAAAACATGCTTAACCTCTAGTTGTGAGCCTAACTTGAAACATGAGAGAAGATCATAATCCCACATGAACCCTTGTTTTAACATGAATGGCTTACATGAGGTTAAAACCTTGAAATAGGGGTTAACTTGATACTTGAAATATCATAGATATTTTTCACCACATGAACCCTTGTTTTAACATGAATGGCTTACATGAGGTTAAAACCTTGAAATAGGGGTTAACTTGATACTTGAAATATCATAGATATTTTTCATGAATTCAATACATACTTGAAAGCCCTTAATCATCATATAGTCACTTGACTTGTAAACCATGAAATTGATCATCAATGACTTGAGAATTCTTGACTTGACATTTTATCAAACCCATAGTGGGTTCATGATGCTTATTCAAAATCATTCAATTCAAGAGTGAAATAAGATGAGAAACTTAATTTAAATCAACCCATCTGCATGTAGTAAAACCGTCATGTAAGATACCTTGGAATCCATTATCAAAACTCATATTAGATCATAGTTTCATAGCAAAAAACATGCATAGTCTCAATACACAAATATCAACTCATAGTGTAAGATTAAAATAGATACTCATGCATAATCAAAAATACATTGATAAAATCCCAACATAATGCATGCTCATATTTCATAATAAGAGATACTCATAAGTAATACAACTTGAAATCATGTAATTTTCATAAAAAAAGATTGGCCTCCATGGGTGAAAGGACCCAATGGATGAAACCCATACCTCAAACTTGTGTTTTTTTGAAATGAGCTTGAAGGAAACTTAGAGCTTGAAGTGAATCCTTAAGTTCCAAATTAAGTTTGAAATCCTTGAATTTGGAGTGAGATAGTCTTATAGAGGTTGTTATGAGGGCCCAGAGTGATGTAGAGTTAAAAAATAACTAAGTATGGGTGATTTCACAGTTAAGTGGGCTTGGGTTTATGACCCTAATACCCTTGGCCAAAATAGAAAAATCAAGCAAAAACTTACACTGTCGCATCTTTGGTGCGATGCAAACTCATTGCGCAGGCAACATTTGTATTGCCCCACACCCCTAGCACGTCGTGGCCCTGGCGCATCACGGCCAAGGTGTGGATGCTCTTTGAAAATTATAAATTGGCCAAAATTAATTTTCGCTACGGGACCTCTAAATGCAGGTTATACCCATCTCTTACACAATTTTGCCCTCTAATTGAGAATGTGAAGTTGAATTTTTGATATCGCGTATGGATTTTGAGATATCTAGAAATTACGATTATGGGCATTTCGAAGCATATTTTTGGGACATTTCACACCGAGTTCTTCTTAGCCTTGATTAAGCTAGCATCTAAGGTGCACTAGACCTTGATAAAAGAGTCCATCTTATATAGACTCTCCACCCTTGACTTTACATAGAGCCAGTAGATCAAGCATGAAAAAAAGATAGAGGTGGACCTCTTCAGGGTAGCCTCGTGGATCTTCTCAGTGATGAGGTAGGCCCAGTCTATCCCATAGCTGGCTAAGATGCTAGTGACTAGTACTATATGCTCCAACTTCAAGGTATTATTAGCAAGTGTCGCCTAGGTGCATGATCTGAGAAATGCCCACTAAACTTTGGTGAGGAAACTGAGAGAAGCCTTTACAATAGGCTCTTAGTGAGTGGCGATCCATGCAGGTCCCAGACCTTGCTCAGCAATTAAGTCGGACACCTATCTCGTCAAGATGGCTCTGTGATCTAGATCTCTCATCACCGTTAAATCCCTCATTTATCCCACTCTGTAGTCAAACTTAGCTGTGGATCTAGGGGCAAGGAAATCTGGCCCAAATAACATGCGGTGAATAGTGGTCTCTGTGATATCCACCTGTCAGCCCCTCACTCTAGTTTTCATCAGTCTAGGATGAGTAAGGGGCTTCTTCCCCTTGGGAAGAGTACTGTGTATCGTGGCTGTATAGGATGTATACAACTCCCTCACCATGGATAGGGGGTACCTTCCTAGCGATTTGGTCAGCCATTGGAGCCTGTATTTGATAAGCGTCCTAGAGACCAGGAACACTGTCAAGTCTATCTGGAATGACTCTTGGCTCCTCATAAATTATGTTGATTGGCTTGCCTAACTCTGCAGTCTATGAATCCCTAATATAGATGTCCTATATACCCGTGACACACCACCGACTAGTAAGTGAGTCTGATGGAATAGTAATGCCCGCGGTACTGTAGAAGACTCTCTCTCCGACCCATTGCTAGAGCTTGACTCTGAGCTAAACTAATTTCTAGATAGAGCCATCTAAATAGAGTTTGTCTTATCGTGGTCTCTCTTATCAAACTGGGGAGTACGAATAAGAAAAGCCTGACTCTGCCTAGCTCTGTTAGCCTCCAAGTCTGGCTGGATGCCAAGCTCTGAGCCTCCTCTATAAGGCCTTGAGTTTGTCATATTTTGCTTTTGGTGCCGTAGTACCTAAAACATAGACATTTATGCAATTTTTTTAGCCTCAGCGATCAAAAAATAAAATGCAAAAACAATTCAGACTTAGTTGCAAAGGGTTTATGAGAGCACCTTTAAGGGACATAGTGGAAACTATGAGCCATAGAAACTCTCGTAACACAATTTTCACCAATTTTTTTAGTTCATTGGAAATGTCAATGAGACTAGGTACAACTCATAGAATGTTTTACAAGTCGTAGACTAAGTCGTAGAGGATTCTAATGTCTGAGTTTATTTTAGGCAGGGATCCTCAAGACCTTTCTATGATTCGTAAAGTGTTCTATGACTCATAGAAGGCCTCATTTGATGGGTACTCAGAAACTTCAAGTTTCTGGAATATTATATGAGGGGCAATTACGACGTGTGGAATGTTTCAGGGGTCATAAAAGCCACTCATAGACTAGAAAACTCAATCACTTGAGTTTCTAAGTTCATCAACATGGACCTCATATGACTTCTTTCAACCTATTTTACTAGCATCGAAGTAATACGCACACGCCCGCATGCTTTCAACACAACATTCAACACCCCAATGTGATGATTAGAACATATACCATATCGAAAATAATTGAGCATGCTTCCTTAACAATTCCAACCCCGTATGAATGACTTAACATTAAAATTATACACGATATCATCACACATAGAATATCACAAATATGATCAATTCCTCACAAAAAGTGGGTTATTCAATTAGGCGTCAAAACACATTATTCCAACATAAAAAAAGCAACCACACTTAAATTATCAACATGTCAATTTTTACATATGCGTTTATGTCTAACATAACCATTCTCAACATAATTTTCAATTTAACCATACAAATATAGGCAAATTATTGGTATTGGGTTAACCAAAAACTTACCAAATTATGTGATTAGATTGTAGAAGATGAAGGGGATGATGAACACTAAAAACCCTAGGTCACCAAAAAATCTTGTCAGAAAATGGAAGGGTTATTACCATCGCTGATCAAAAGTTTTGGGGTAGGATATGGCTGGGTACAGTTCGTAAATTAGGGCTCAAATGGGGTCAAAATATTTTGACCACAATATTTATACTTTGATCAGGTCAATTAAAAATTAATGGGCCTGCACTATACGAAACCCCAATTATAGGCCATAGAGTATCTTAAGGCTCATGAATTACCATTTTGAAGAACACTCAAACCCTAATTTTTAGGACTGGTTTCACAGACCAGTCTACGAGTCAATAAATTAAGTACAACTCGTAGAATTGGTTGTAGAGACCCCAACACTTAGTAAAAAAATTTAATAAACTTATCTTGGGTCCACAAGCCCCATTCACAACCTGTAGTTTTATCTCTGAATCATAAAGTTGACTCGTGAACGAGGGTGCACATTTTTTCTTCTTACAGAAAATGTCTACGAGATGGTGTATTGGTCGTAAGGTTATTTACGGCCCATAAAACATATCATAGAGGCACTTCTTGATACCATTCTAAGCCAAGAGTGGCTGACTTAGTGATGTACCTGCATAGTCTTTGCAGAACACACTGTTACCCTACATGCAACCAGCTTAGTGTCCAAAATTACAACAAAAATACAAGAACATAAACTACCTATTAGTCTAAAAACTGAAAATAAAGTTACAACTACAACTACCACATCAAAAATCTTTGGTTGCTTCCCATGTACTGCCTGATTTATTATCGCAGCATGACTTGGACAACTAGGTTACCCAGACAAACTAATTGCCTAGACTTCAATCTTCAAATCATTTGGCTTATTCATAGACTAACATATATTAATGACAACTTCTTCATCATTCAATCTAAACATAAGTTGACCAACTTTTATTTCCACCTATGCTCGCCCAGTGGCTAGGAATGGTCTGTTCAAGATGATTGGGACATCAAAGTTGACTTTGCAATCTAGGATCACGAATCCTAGGGGGAATATGAACTTTTTAACTTTTTACAAGGACATTATATAGTAACCCCAGAGGCTTCTTCACCGTATGGTAAACTATCAATAATCATATGCTCATTAGAGTAAGGGCTCCCGATCATACCTTCTAGAAGACTGCAAGGGGCATCAGATTAATTCTAGCACCTAGTTTACATAATGCCCTTGAAAATTCCACTTCTCCAGTAATGCAGGGAATGGTAAAAGCATCAGGATCTTCTTGGTTTTAAACCAATGACCTCGTAGCAATTCCACTACAATGTTGAAGCTCCTGAGAGAGCTCCAGACTCATGGTGTGCTTTTTCATAACCAGGTCCTTCATGTACATTGCATACCCTAGCATCTTCTCCAACACCTCGATGAGAGGGATATTGATAGAGAGTTATCTCAGCATGGAAATAAAGTACGTGAGGTTGCCTTCTTCCTCTCTCATTTTAATTCTTTGAGGGAAAGTAGGAGGTGGCCTAAGAATGGGCTTCAACTTCTGTGGCACATCAGCAGCTTCACTCACCCCATCCTTGCCATGATCATCTCCTGTATCTGCATCTTTAGCTGCAATGTCTTCTCTCAAACATAATCCTCATCAACTGGCATATGCATTATCCTTCATCTCCTGTATCTACTCAATGGTGTTCTTAACACCACGAGTAGTAACCGTAATTCATTGCCCTTTATTTTTAGGATTTTGAATTGTGTTGATCGATGGTGTACTCCATTGACTCTGAATCAGTAGAGTCGACACTTGACTGAACTTTTGTTCAAGCTATTGGATAGCAACAAAATAAGACTCAATTTTGCTGATTGATACTGGAGATCTTAGATTTCATCCCCCCAGAGTATTATCTTATGTCTCAGTATTCTTCAACAGATGATCAAACATCTCCTCAACTCTTAAGCTACTCATACCTACATCACAGGTATGTCGTGGGACATATAGACTATTTCTATAACCATATTTTAAGCCCCAATCAGTGTCCCTATCTTAGGCCTAATTCTTGCCATAATATCTTCCATAGTTGTCTTTGGAAGCTCAATCTAGATTGATGTTCCGATATTGGTTTCATTGACCTTATCACCAATAGTCCTGATTACACCCTTGGGAATTGGTCTGGAAATCCCCTATCTGATTAGTAATAAAACAAGTATCCTCTTTATAGTAGGGATCATCATACATTGCTGCACGTGGAGGCTGATGAACCACTGCATTAACTCACTCCTGATTCTACTTTATCATCACCTCTATGCCTATAGATGCTCTATCTCTTTGCCCCCAGACATGCATGGTCTTGACCACTCTATCACTCCTTTCTATAATCCTTGCAAATGGTTAATTTAAGAATATGCCCCCATAATTGTATCAGCATAAGCCAGACTATTTTTATCAAGGGCATGGTAGAAGATTTCCACCAAGGCATCATCAATAATCTTGTGGTCCGAGATACTTCTTAAGCACTTAATAAACCGCTCCCATGTAATATTGATTGAGTCACCAGGAAATTTTTCAAAGTTATTGATTTGATCTTTCAACTTGAGCTTCTTCGACCTCAGAAAGTACCTCTCCAGAAAGTCCTTCTACAATTCAGCCCAACTGTTAATCAAACTCTGCAGGAGCTTAGATAGCCATAGTGTGGTATTGCTATAGAAGATAATGGGAAGATAATGGGAAGATACAAAATCCTACAACATCCATTGGCATATTTTGTGTTCTCATCGCACCTTTGCAGATGAATGTAACATTGTGTAGATGACTATGAGGATACTTTAATGGTAAGACCATAAATAACCCATGGTTTTGTAGCATCTAAAGCAACTAACTCGAAAGCATAAACTTTGTGTCAACCAGTAGCGGTGGCAACATAATAGCTCCAGTCACCTCCACAGCCATAAGATTCAGCCTATACTGATTTCACTGATAAGCATTGGCATTTAAATCCTATGGTTGTGGAGTAATATCCTTAATTGGTGGTGGGTTCTCATGGCCAACATTCTCATTCTCATTCTTTTGTAAAGGTGCATTCGCCATGTTGTTGGTGTTATCTTGGGCCATTCTTCTCAACGTTCTCTGGCTCTCTGGATAAAAGGAGTAAAGGGTCTGCCTCGACTTCATATGTTAGGCATACACTACACTTATACCATATAAGGAAACAAAAATAACAAAATCCATAAAATGAAGGAAATAAGGATTAATACCCAAAATCGCTTGAATTAACCAAGTCTAGCTATATTTCCTGGCAACAGCACCAAAATCTTGATGCCACCCAAGTTACACCTCTTTTTTGAGGATAAAGAGGTTATTATAAAGAAATTAAACATAACTAAGGTTAGGGTCGAACCCACAGAGAATACGTAGACTAAGGAGAATTCAATTAATGCAATTTGAGTGATTAACCTACTTATCTGCCTAAAAAGGGGGTTTAATGACAAGTAGAAATATAAACCTAACTAACACAAGAATTTAACCAATATGGAGAGAAACTGGGGTATTGTGTTCCCCATGATTTCCCAACTCAGCATCATTGGATAACCTGATTCTTTTCTAGTGTGTAGCATGCATAATGGTAAGTTAAGTTCACCAAACCCTTTGGTCGAGGCGAGAGACAAATTTTACTACATGGCTTGGCCTATCTCCACAGTGTGCATTACTAACCCTTACCTATTAGTCCCAGTACAAAGTCCTCTTGGCCTAGTTTGATTAATTAGACAAGAACACATCAATCAAATCCTGATAATTAATCTCTTTTCTTATTCATTACTACCTTGGTCAGGTTAGTAACAGTAGTCGAGTTCTAATGTAGGCCACCATTAGAAAACATGCAAAATGAAGAAAGTTAATTAATATATGCATGTACACATTCCAAGATTTATGAATTACCCAATTTTACCTTGTTAGTTCTTCATAATTCCCATAACCCCAGTTGTGGATTTAGATACTCATGATTTGTGTAGATGCAAGATTTATAAATTGAAATAACATAATAGAGCATTTAGACAATTGAACTAAACACAAGAAAATCTAAGTTTCAATGAGAATCACAAGTTTATAAGATCAAATCAAAGTACAAGTGTTTCTCAACTCAATCTTACTATTTTTGTCTCAAACTGTTCAACTCTCTCTAAACACTTAATAAAAAATAACCTAAAAACCTATTTGGAATAATTAAAATACAAGTCCTAAATAAAATAGGATAACTAGGTTGGCATGCCTCACGAATAACTTTACGGGCCGTATTATGTTCCACGAACCATAATCGAGCTCTCGTACCTTGTTATTGCAAAACTCGACTTGTGATCTACAACATCCCTCTACGGCCCATAAAGTGTTCCATGGCCTATAGGAGGGTTTGGTTTGATGAATGTTTAGAAAGTTCTCCTTCGCTGATTCTCAGGGCACGAAACATGATCTATGTTTCGTAAATAAGTTCATGACCCATCTGCATGTTCATAGATCAAACTTCTAAAAGCTAGCCCCTCACTGAAATTGTGTACAAAACCTCCTACACGGCCTATAGAACTATATCATCAAAATCAGAACCTTCTACATAATCTTCCCAAAATCAAGGTCAACCCTGGAATCTTGCTAATAAAACAAAAAAACACATAAAATCCACTAATATCGTATTGAGAATACATAAAATTCCAAGTATTATGCATCAAAAGTACTGATTTTGATAACACAATAGTGAAAATTGAGTCTTTAAGCCTATGTTGGGGGTGATATAGGAGAAAAAGAAACTTTATCAACCACTTGGAGGCTTGTTAAGAGAATAATAAAAAGAAAAATGAAGGGAGGAATGAAAAGAAAAGAAAAAGAGTGTTTTCAAAATAAAAAGAAAATCAAGAAAAAGTGCTTGAGTGAAAAGAATCCTCCAAAATGTTGAAAAATGGTTGTATTGAAGCACCTAAGTGAAAAAGAGGGTTAAATACACATTGCTGTAAAATGAGAAAAAGATAAGTGGAAAGTTAAAAAAGAATGAATGTTGTATGTAGATCTTAAGAAGAGTTAGTCACTATTGTCCAAATTGTATCCTACCCTACCCCTTAGCCAATATTACAAAACTAAAATTTTCTTTGAGATTTCCAACCAAATAAAATTGAGCTAATGTTGATTGAAAATAAAGACAAGCCTATTGAATGGTGTTTCTGTACACAAGATGTTCTTTTGTTGAGTATGAGTATTTGAGTCCTTGTCTCTTGTCCATTGTATATATATTGTATGTGTTTTAGGGACATTTTTGCTTTTGTGAGGATAAGGAAATTCACATAGATTGGTGATATTGATGCTTTTCTAATTTTGAGTTATGTGAAACTTGTTAGTTGATTGGGAGTTGAGTTACTCCTTGAGAATTCATGTTGTCACTTGGTCCTCCCTAGGAATGTCCTTTAAATTAAAAAAAGATGATTTTTAAATGTTAGAGTGTTACTTAATAAGGATCCACATACATGTGCCAATGTTTGGTACCAAACATTGTCATGATCATGATCTAGATATTGAAAGTGAATTGAGATTGTGTGCCTAAACTACTAGCCGTTCGAGTTTGGTTTTGTTTTGCTTGAGGGCAAGCGAAATCTTAAGTTGGGTGTATGAATGAGTGCATCACTTGCACTCATTTCTTGTTTATTTCTTATTATTATGTGTTATTAATCTCATAACTTGAAGCTAATCATTCTTTGAATAGTGTATGTTACAGGTACAATGGTTTAGATTTGGCTTTGTTAAGAAGAATTGAAGATTTGAGCTGAATTAGATCCAAAAGTAGATGAAATGCAAAAAATGTTACATAGTCATAGATACCCTCCATGGTCGCGGATTTGTGACATACAGAGGAGCTCAAATACGCTAGACCAAGGTGTAAAGATGGAGCATAAGGAGACATAACCTCTACGATCATGGAATGCTGAGCACTATCATTCAATATTTAGTGACCAGTATCAGGGTAATTCTTGTAATTTATATTTTCAGTCCCAAAATCACATATACATGCACTCCAAACCCTTATTTTTCATACATTGGTTGAGAGGATTCTTAGAGAAGAACATTCATACATCTTTGAAGGAAAAAAACACACCTTATGATAGACTTTCATTTAGGGTAAGGATCCAGAGCAAGTTTCCTACAAATCCTTGAGTGAATTGAAGAGTTTGGGCTTCACTTGTATTCATCTTTCACTCACTTGTTCTTTCCTTATTCTTAAATGTTTGATTTGTAGATTTTATTGAAGCTTGGATGTTAATTTATAATTGGGTCTTGCTTATTTCTATTGTTTTCATGCTTAGTTGATGATTTACTTGTAAAATCAAGAGGGTTTCTCCCAAATTGCTCTAATTTCTTGAATTGGTTTATGGGTTCATGTCAATCTTCTTGTATCAATTAGATTTGAGATAGCTACTTAAATCTAGCTTAAATTTTTAATTATTGCTCTAGCGAGTGTAGCTGAGGTGGATGATTATATGGTAATCATGGGTTTATGAGTTGAGAGCGTCAAAAGGGACTCAATGGTTAAGGTCTTAGGTGTTTTGCTTTGGGGTGCCCAAGCTAGGCGTGTCTTTAAGTGGTTTGCATAAAAGATCATAGTTAATTCTTGCGAAACATTACTTCCCTAGCTAGGGTGATTACAAAGGACCTAGCCTACCCATAATGTTAATTTGGTGCGAAGTGTGATGGATCTATTGAATTTTAATTGATTTAATATCACTTATCCTTGCTCCTTTGCTTGATCAATCCTTAGCTAATTATTCTTATGATAGTTCTTAGCTTAGTTCCCCTAATTTAGTTAGACTTCCTACTTCATACTCACTTGCCCAGTTAAAATTTAATAGCCATAGGTCCTTACTCCATCATTCACTAACACATCGTTCCCTGAGGGATTCGACCCCGACCTCTAAAGTTAGGTCATTATGCTGATGACGACTTTCCCTTTTACTTTTGAGTAGTAGAGGTGAGTGACATTAGATGTTTCTAGCCATTATACCCATTCCATACTCTTATCATTCCAGCAAAGGCAACAATCAGATATCTAACGTAAAACCCCAAGTTTATAACTTTGAAATTATAGATTAACTATATGAATGGATATAAATTCACTCAAATTAACTACAGATAAGTCAAGATATCAAGACCTAATAAATAAATCAAAAACCTATATAAATAGCATACCCCCAACATAGGGGTTTTAGCCACACATGATAGAAATTAAAGATTTGATACCAAACATAGCATCAACAGTCATAGGTAACAATATTGAATGCAAATTAGTTGATTATCACCAACCAATCTTCTCTAATTTGCTTCCCAAAAGCTTCAAAACCCTAACTCCCTTTGTGTTGTAAGAGGAAAGTTCTATGTACTACTACAGACTAATTGTTCTAATAAGGTATGAACTGATATGTACAACCTTTCTAAAATTGCTTATATACTCTGTGTAAATGTGTGAAAGTTTATACTGCAAAATGCCGTTCGGTGGTCAAGGCCAACCATTATCGAGCACTCTGGCGATGCGCTGAATGTGCACTTGACCACTTTCTTAGGCTACCTCGTAAGGCTTTCTCTTCTAAAACATTATGCGTTAACTCTTTGTTCTGCTGATCAAATTTGATTATGTACCAAAGTATTCATCACATCGACTTCTTGTCAGTGTTTTGAGGCTTTAAGTGCTGCAACTTTAGGCAATCTCTTGTGCAATTTGGCTATGCACTGAACATGCTTTGTAATATCAAATTGGGAAACCTTCTTTACTTGACCAGAAACCTCAGTTACTGCTATGAAAGGCAACTCCTTGATATTTGGCAGATCATCGATTATGTTGGTGATACCACCTTTCTGCCCTTTTTGCTCCCTTTTCAAGATTTGTTCATGTATTGTCCAATTGTGCACATTTAGTCCCATTTCTTGTTATAGCACATGCATATTGTTAGAAATTAGAATTAGTATCATATTAAGGGTAATGTTTCTTTGCAAGCTAGTCCTAAAATGAGTCCAAAATATGGAGTCATCAACCATGCTGCGAATGCAAATGTTCTGGAAATTCTCTGGTCTCTTTGAACAAGGACATCCTTCAATGAATGTTGAGGCTTAGAGTAACTTGAACTCCATGATTGTACTTGTATGACCGCAAACACAGAGAATGATTAGCCAGTGTTCGAAAGAAGCAATGTTTCACTATTAATTTAGACTGTTTCCATTTGACATTCTTAGTCCAAATATTTTCCATCACATGATTTAAAATGTCTGTAAGGTATTTTTATCATGTTTTCTTTGATTGTAGGTCTAATTGGATATAAAATGGAATTTGAACATCTGCTCTATGAAAATGATAATCTTTCAGAAGTGAGTGAAGGTTACTACTTTAATCGAAGCAAATTCCTCTCAACCAACCTACCTACAAGTATGATAAATGCTCAGGCTGGACTGTGATGAGAAAGAGAGAGGTTTGTTTGGACAAGGTAGAAGAGAAGGTGTTAGAATTCTTTAGCTGGTTTCAGACTTCAAATTGGCTATACAGTGCTGATGAGATGATCAAAGCCAATCATATCATAGTGGCCGAGTTCTATGCTAACACCTCAAAGACTAACTTCGGACAAGAGATGGCTACCATGATCCAAGGAGTGAGAGTCAACATTAGCCTGGCCACTGTCAATGTTGCTTACAAGCTGCCAGATGTAAACATCTAAGTTGAGTATCGAATAATTTTTTTTTAGGAAGTCCCACATTTCTTCTTTTGCTCTACAGTCGTACTATAAAGACATAACACCACTTTATTTAGGGGCACTACTGTGACATGATTTGGTTTAATTGTATGTCTTGGACTCTCGATTTTACCCTTACATATCCTCATTGATTTGCACTCTCACTAATTTGTTAGGTATACCCTTATTGGGCTTGTATATATTATGTTTAGGTTTAGTTATTTTAGTAGATTTAGTAGCTTTTTATTTTTCTTTTTGATAGTGTGTATAATCGATGGTTCTCGATGATAGATTGAGTGACAACATTCTTAAGGGAAAATCATCGATTGGGTGTGTGAGTGCATGAGTAGAATAAGATATTTTGTGAAGTCTGAGTAGCTATTGACTCTTATTGGAGCTATATATTAGAATTGTGACTTTTTTGGTATCGATATATTTAGTTAAGTGTTGTGGATTGTAAATGAGGCAAACCTCTCCAAATTTTGAAAGTAAAAGGTTTTTGGATGATTTTGAGACAACACATTGACTCTTTTTATGGCTTTTCCTTGTTAGATGGATATATTTTGAAAAATAAATCCTTTGTGCTTGACTTGAGAGTAATATTGAACCTTTCCGGCTTGATTTGCATGTCATGTGTGTTGTGAGTGGTTGTTTTGTTCCTTGTGTGCATATGTGTTACCTAAAACTTGCCTTGTTGGTCTTGAGATGTGGGTCTTGATAGACTTTGGTTGAAAAATGATCTTAGACATTCTTTGGTTTGTATTGAGTCCACGTAGCCTAAATAGCCACCAAATGAATTTATTCAATCCTTGGTGTCCCTTTTGAACCTAATCATTTCTATTGGCAACCTAAATTACAAGCACTGAACCTTTTTGAAAAGATATCCCTCTTTTGAACCCATTATCCCTCCTTGAGTTCTATATGTCTATGATAATTAAGGCATTAAGCCTAAGTTCGTAGTGATGTAGGAAGAAAAATTAATGTGTCTACAACTTGGCTTGTCAAAAGAAAAGAGCAGAAAAAATGAATGGAGAAAAGAAAAGAAAAAAAAGCACTTTCAAAATGAAAAGAAAATGAAGAGAAAGTGAATGAACAAAAAAATCCTCCTAAATATTGAAAAATGGTTACAAGTGGGGCACCTAAGTAAAAAAGAAGGACTAAATGCGCATTAATGTAAAATGTGAACAGAAAAATTGAAAAGTTGGAAAAAATGAATTTTGTATGCGGAACTTAAGGAGGGTTAGCTATAATTATCAAAATTTTATCCTACCCTACCCCTAAGCCTACATTACAAGCCTAAAATTTCTTTGAGAGTTCCAACCAAATGAAGTTGAGCCAATATTGATTGGAAATAAAGGCAAGCCTATGATGTGGCATTTGTGTACATGAGATGTTCTTTTGTTCAGTGTGAGTGTTTGAGTCCTTATCCATTGTTCATATTATATACTTATGTGTTTTGGGGACTTTCTTTGTTTTTATGAGGACATGCAAATTGATATAGATTGGTGATATTGATGCTTTTCTAAATTTGAGTCAAGTGGAAGTTGTTAGTTTATTAGGAGTTTGAGTCACTTCTTGAGAATTGGTATTGTCACTTGTTCATCCTTAGAGTTAGTTTTGGATTGAACAATACGCTTTTGAAATGTGAGGGAGTTAGTTGATAGGTATTCACTCACTTGTGCTAATTATTTGTACCAACCATTGTCATGATCATGATTTAGTTGTGTATTATGAGTTGGGATTGTTTGCTTAAATTGCTAGCCCTTTGAGTTTGGTTTTGTTTTGCTTGAGGACACGCAAAGTCTTAATTTGGGGGTGTTGATAAGTGTATAACTTACCTTATTTCTTGCTCTTTTCTTATTATTTTGTTTTCTTAATCTTATACTTTAGGGCTAATTATATTTGAAATGGTTTACATTTCAGGTACATATGGTTTAGATTTGGCTCTACTAGAAAAAAATTGAAGTTAAAGCTGAATTGGAGCAAAAAGGTGTTGAAAATACAAAGAAGTGTACTAGGCAGCAAACACACTCCGCGAACGCAGCCTTTAGGCACGTAAACATGGAGTAGTGGATCTGGGAAGGGCATGAACGTGCCAAGCACTAGCGCGCAGGTAGACCAGCAAGAGACAAACATCCTCCCTCGTGGACTGTTTAGGCGCAATGCAAAGGTATAAACATGAGTGGCCCTCTAGGAACATGGTCAAAGCTCCACAAACATAGAGTACTTCGGTGACCAGTGTCAGGGTAATTTAGGAAGTTCACCATTTTAGTCCCAAAATCACATATGCACATACTCCTAGCCTCTATTCTTAATACTTAGGAGGAAAAAGAGAGATTATTCATTGATTCATTGAACCTAGAACCTCTCTTTCATACACTTTTAAAGGTAGAAAACATATCTTAGTGTAGATTGTAGCTTAAGGTGAAGACTTAGAGCATGTTTTTAACAAATTCTTGAGTGGATTGAAGAGTGTGAGCTTTACTTGTAATTCTCTTTCACTCGCTCTTTTATTCCTTATTCTTGAATACATATTTTGTAAATTTAATTGAGTTGGATATTAATTTGCTTATGAGTCTTGATCATTTCTCTTGCTTTCATGCTTAGTTGATGATTTACTTACAAAATCAAATGGGTTCCTCCAAAATTTCTTTGATTTATTAAATTGATTTATTAGTTTATGCTTACCTTCATGTTTAACTTATGATTTGAGGTCGTAAACTTGAATTTATCTTAGATCTTCAATTTTTCTTTAATTGGAGTAGTTGAAATAGAGGATTTGCATGATAGCCATAGGTTTATGTGTTGAGGTCCTCAAGTAGGACTCAACGGCTAAGGTCTTAGGAGTTTTGCTTTGACATGCTCAAGCCTAGCTTGTCTTTGAGTGGCTCGCATAAGAGGCATAATAGGCTCTCTCAAAGCACTACATTGTCATAACTGAGGTGTGGTTACAAGCAATCTAGCATACCCATAGAGTTAATTTTATACTAAGTGTGATGGATCAATTGAGCTTTGATTGATTCTCAAACCCCTATTTTTGCTACCTTGCTCGATCAATCCTTGCCTCATTTCCTTTTCTTATTAGGAGTAGTGTTAGCTTAGTATCTCCCCAGTTAGTTATAAATTTCCTGGTACTTACTTGTCTAATCGAGACTAGTAGCTTGTAGTCCTTAGGCAATTCAATTGCCGACACATTATTCCTTCTGAGATTCTACCTTGACCTCAAAATTTGGGTTATTATGCTGATGATAACCACCCCTGCTTCTTTTGAATAGCAAGGTTGAGCGACAATCAAAGACTCCCTTTGTCCATTATTTCCTCTTTTGTGTTGAACGCTTGTTATATGGATAACATGGAAGCCTTAAGTCCCTAATTGCCCCCATAGCGTGAGTAATACTTACCCGCATGTTAGACTTTATTTTCTATGAGATATATGCTAATTTTCTTCCTTACAACATCCCTATAGTGCGAGTCCAAAGTCTCGTCTCCCCTAGAATTTATGTATTATTTGCTTTAATTTTTTGCTTCTATAACCAAGGATGTGTTATACATGCTTCAGAGGGTTATTTGGGCTTTATTTGGGTTTATGCCTATGCCCTAGGCTTGGGTCGTGAATTCCCTAGCTGGAGACCAGGTTGAGAAGATGTCTAGTAATGGCAAATGTAATATAAGAGTTAGAGGCTTCATATGTCTTTGTGATTATACTTCATTCAAGATCTCATACAGTTCAGTACCAATACAACTGTATACCTTATTGTTGTTCGTAGGTGTACCTTCTAGGCTTATGGGGGCCTAATTAGCATACAGGGCTAAACATTAGGGCCTTACACCAAGATACAATTTTAAAAGTTAACCTCATCCTAGTTGTATCCATGGTATCAACATATGTCACTTGGTTTGGTAGTTCGGTTACTTGAATGTACAGATAGTTATCACTTGGCTTTTGGTTGGGCAGAGAATGGTTACAGTGCATAGTGTAGCTATTCTTACAACATTTATTATACGTCACTCAATCCGCTGATAATGCCTATTGGGTACCTCATATTGGTTCTCACCCTTACTTTTCTACATCTATCCATGGTGTAGGTTCGAGCATGAGCCACCGTCGCTGACTTCTGCCTATTGGTCCAATTCCAAGAGGCTTTTGGTAGCATTAAACTACTTTTGGGATCTTCTTTAGTCTACTTAGTTGGCTTTCTTTGTATCTAGACACTAGCCTATGTATATATTTTTGGCTTGTACTGGTAGTTGTATTATTTGGGGTTTGTATATTTGTATTTTGGTCTGCAATAGCTCTATATAGTTGACTTCCAAGTTTTGGGATAGGCAATCTTGCGCTTGTATTGGTGTTGTTTAGTTATAGTTGTACATAGTTTGTTAGACAAGTCACCTTGGTTATTGGTTTTGCTTGACTATAGGCGAGATATTACAAGGCGCCTTCATGACCTGTAGTGTCAGGTCATGATAAGTTGGTATCAAGGCATGGTTTATTGGTCTCTCTATGATAATCTTTCATCTAGTACAGTCCTGCAGAGGGGTGAGGAGATGCCCGTGACTTATCCTCAGGAGGCTACTGGATGTTTAGAAAACTCATTGTTATTGAATCTTTTCATACAGAAGTGTTTGTTGGTTCCTTAGAATCTAATTGCTTCACTTGTTCATAGATATACTAGGGGTATGTCGCCAATTCTCAATAGGAAACAACCTCCAAACCTTGTTGAGCAGCGACAAGATGTCTTGGGTCCCCCACAGCAGGAGGTACAAGCTCTCCCACAATACTTAGCCTCTTTTGTGATTACTCCTAAGGTGCAGATGGCTATTGGTCAGTTATTAGTAGCACTTGGGGGTATTTTTCAGTACCTGACACTGACTCAATTCATCAAGTACAGCCTCTAAGCCCGTGTGTCGGCAGAGCATGCCACTCTAGAGGCTTCAACTACACAAGAAAGATCAATACCTTCCCAAGACCAGCAAATACTCGAATATTTTCTTAGGCTGACTCCACTATGATTTTTAGGGTCAATTGGCAAGGATACATATGAGTTCTTGATAGCCTATTGCAAGAGGTTACAGATATTAAGGGTCTTAGACTCCAGAGATGTAGAGCTTATGACATACCTATTCGATAGGCCAACCAGACAGTGCTGGTAGACTTATAGAGATACCAAGTCAACTGGAGTACCATTTGTTACTTAGGCTGTGTTTTCAAAGATATTTATGACCTGATTTGCTCTAGGAGCCTCAAAGACAGGCTTTGTAATCAGTTCACTTGTCTAGAGCAAGGCACAATGATAGTGTCTGAGTATGAGGCAAGATTTCAAAAGCTCTTCAGGTACGCCACATCTATTTGGCCTTATTAGGACAAGTGAATTCGCTATTTTATGTGAGGATTGAGGCCTCAGATGAGAATTAGGACCCACTCTCTTATGACTTTGGGTCGTTCTTATCTTGACATTGTGGATTACATTTTTTTATTGAATAGTTTAGTTGTGAGGCACAAAGGGGTAACAACAAGCATACCTATCGTGAAGGTGGGTTCAGTGGCTCACGATCCACATTTAGGGGACAAATTAATAGATCACCACTGAGATTTCAGCAAGGCCAGTCTAACGATCATTTCCAAGCATCTTTATAGGTTTTTGGTAGTCGTTAAGGCTTGGACACTCTCGCCAGGGTGGTTCTTCCTATCCTCCCAGGTGCAAATAGATATATAGTGGTATAGCACCTTCAAGACAAGCAAGGTTATTATATTCTGCTGGTTAGAGTTCTAGGGCTTTCGAGTTAGGTCAGTATTACCGAGTTAGCGAAGACCAAACCTCTCAGTTTGTTTTGACTATGGAGCATTAAATCACTAGTCAAGAAATTTCCCAAAGCATAGAGCAACATACTTAGCCTCATAGACCGCTAGATCAGCTCCTCTACTGATCGTTAAAGGCAAGTCAGATCAAGGTCATAGAGGTTAATGGTACGAGCATTGACATGATCAACAGAGTTCTTGGTAGGACCAGCAAGATCCCAGAGCTATTATTAAAAGCAGTAGAGCTGGGGGTAAAGGCAACACTAGAGGTAGAGTCGGTCAGGGCTATTTATATGTAGCTCTATCTCGATCATAGGTTGAGGTATCAGATAAGGCCATTATAGGTACTATTAGTTTGTACAAGAAGCTAACTTCAATTTTACTTGATTGTGGTTCCATGTATTCAAATGTATCTAGTTTCTTTGCTTCTTGGTTGGGTGTGAGTCCGAAGCCCTTCCATCCTATATTCGTGTATTAAATCATGTAAGAGATTTCTTGGTAGTGGATCCGGTCTACAGATCATCTGTGGTTACTCTTCTGGTATGTTGATTTTTCTATAGAGGTTGAGTTGAGCACTAAGCCGATGCCCATTCCTCCTTTCCGAATGGTCCTTACCGAGCTTAAAGAACTCAGTTTCTAGCATCAAGGTCTTCTAGATTTGGGTTTCATATGGAAAAATGTTTCTCCCTAGGGAGAGCTTACTATATTTGTTAAAAAGAAGGATAGACTCTCCAAAAGTGTATTAATTATAGGCAATCGAATAAGGTGGTGGAGCAAAATTATTATCCTCTGCCTCACATAAATGATTTATTTGATCAATTATAGGGAGCTGCATTGTTTTCTAAGATAGATCTGAGATTGGGTTACCATCAATAAAGGATAAGGGAGGAGGATATTCCAGAGACTGCATTTCGGACCCGTTATGGCCATTTTGAGTTCCTAGTTATGCTCTTGGGCTGACTAATTCCCTTGTTGAATTTGTAGGTCTACTGACTTTTGTATTTAGGTCATACTTAGATTCCACTGTTATAGTTTTCATTGATGATATTATGTCATATTCACGGAGTTGGGAGAAGCATACCCAGCATGTCCGGATAGTACTACAGACATTGAGAGATCTTAGCTTGTATGTTAAATTTTCTAAATATGAGTTTTGCCTTGAGTTTATGATATTCCTAGGGCATGTAGTGTCCAAAGATGGTATTATGATGTTCACTCTGATATAAATACATATCATCGTAGCTTTTAATACGTCATGAGTCAAAGGGACTTAAATTCTGGGAAACAATGGTGGATTGAGTTTCTAGTAAATTATGATCTTTCTATCTTCTATCATCCGAAAAGGCAAATATATTATTAGATATCTTGAGCTGAAAGCCTACGATTATGGGTAGTTTGGCACATTAACCCATAAAGGAGAGCCCTTTGGCTCAAGAAATTCAATCTATGGCTAATAGGTTAGTTAGATTGGAGATTTCAGACTCCAGGCAAATACTAGCCTTTGTTACATCTTAGTCTTCATTAGTTGATCAGATCCATGCTAGACAATATAAGGATGAGACGTTGGGGGCACTTTGAGATCGAGTTACAAAGGATATTAGTGGTTAGATTACTATTATTTTAGATGGCATTCCCAGATTTAATGGCATATTATATGGTCCAAGAGTTGAGGGTTTGGTACAACTGAGTTTACTTGAGGCTCATAACTCAAGATATTCTATTCACCTAGCCACAATAAAGATGTATCAAGATTTGAGGCAACATTACTAGTGGGATGGCATAAAGAGATATATAGTTGCTTTTGCATCTCGTTGTCTTTGAAAAGACCCCAAAAAGTGCTCAAAAATGTGCCTAAAAAATGCTCAGAATCATAATTTCCATATATCACAAAATTTATGCATTATTTCAAAAATTTGACTTCATATTCTTGTTCAGGGGGTCAAATTGAGTGGAAAATAGGTCTAACCCCGATTTTAGAGAGAATGATTCTCAATTTCAATTTTCAAAGTTTGCCATTTCTAGAGAAGAATCACGCCCCAGGTGCGCTAGTGTGTGTAAATTTGTCCAGCTTTTGTGTTCCGGTCCAAGGCTTTTGGGTCTTGGGCCTAAGTCTTCCCATACATTAAAATACCTATACTTAGCCATATTTTACCTTTATATCATACAAGACATTCCCAAATACTCATTCAAACACTAAGACAAATATTCGACCTTATATTTAAGTGCAAAAAACCTTTTCGGATCTCAAGGCTCTCATTTAAGCTTCAAGTCTCCATCTCCAATCTTCATCAAGCTATTCTCTAAAGCTAACAAGTGTCCCAATCTCTTTCCGGATCTAAGGATTTTATTCAAGCTTCAAGTCTCAATTTGAAATCTTCTTCAAGAAACTCTCCAAAGTCAAGGTATGTGGGTTTCTTTCACGGATTACTTTCACCCATGATGCCCAAACTTCCTTTTACCTAAAATTGCATGATTTAAAGTTGATTTACTCATGGTTCTTACTTATTATGAATTTCACTGCACACTATGTTGGGGTTTATGAAATGGTGATTGTTTTAGCATATTTTGAGCTATGAATCTAAGACCTACTGTGAGATTTGATGAAAGGTTTCATGTATATTGTTTGAGGGTGTTACCAAGTATCTATTGATTATTTTGCATTAGATTTACTTGCACGATTCAATCTTGAATTGCATGGTTTTACACTAGCATTACACACCCGCCAAGTGTTTGATAAAATGTCTGGATTATGATTCTTAATTTGTTGAAGGCGTAAAGTTTGGCATATGAGATATATGACTCTATGAGGATGAAAGTATGTTGTATATGAGTTAATTACATGATAAGCTTCTAAAGTGTTATATGTTGACCATATCCTTGTTAAGGGGTTGTTACCTCGACCACTTTGATGGAGGGTTTAATGTCCATTAACCTTGTTAAGCGGTTGATACCTTAACCACTATGACGGAGGGTGTGATGTCCATTAACCTTGTTGAGAGGTTGATACCTTGACCACTATGATGGAGGGTGTGATGTCCATTAACCTTGTTGAAGGGTTGATTCGTTGAAC
>DF357628.1:25502-35522 GCA_000787875.1 Solanum virginianum
ATGTTGAGGGGTTGATACCTTGACCACTATGATGGAGGGTGTGATGTCCATTAACCATGTTGAGGGGTTGATACCTCGACCACTACCAAGGGGGTGCTAACCCTTAGATTCTGAGTACTATTTGCTTGGACTATGATGATGGTCTCTTCTTAACTATGTAATATGTTCTATATAAGCACATTTTACTTCAAACATCATTCATACATATCATATTGTTAGTATGCTATTCATTGCTTAAGATTATACATTTTGTTCATGCTGTTTATCTATTGTTGCATTGCATCCTACATACTTAGTACATTCAATCATACTAATGTAAATTCTATGCCTATATAATGTTACCATGTAGGAACCAGAGCTCCATTTAGCTATCCTCCTCCACTTGGCCAGTGGTAGTTATTCAAGCTAGTTGGTGAGTCCTCCATTCCGGGGATATTAGTATGTGTTCTTATGATATGTATTATTACTCTTTTTCCTTATTGTATACTAGGACTATAAGGGTGAGTCCCATTTCTTGTCTTGGCCCTGCTCTTATCTATGTAGTAGAGGTGTTGTTGAACAAGTTGTGTAATTATGCTATGAGCCTTAAATCTTTTTTTCTTGATGTTTATGTTATGAAAGCTTTTCCCTTAGTTGCTTTACCCTTCTTTCTAATCTAATAATGTCTTTTATTTGCTTCCGCGACCAAGGATATATGATGATAAGCTAAGAGGCTTATTTAAGGTCCCTTCAGGTTCCCCGTTCGCCGGTTACGTCTAGTCCCAAGGCTTGGGTCATGACAAAGATGGTATCAGAGCACTAGGTTGTTAGATCCTCGGAGTCCAACACAGCATCAATTAGAGTCTTGTTCATGGTTGTGTTGTGCACAATAACTATAAGCAAAGGCTATGAGACATTTTAGAAAATGTTTCCCTTCTTCATGGTCAATGTCATGCTATAGAGTTGATGTAAGGTTATTCCCCCCTAACGATTATTCTTTGATATACTAGATCATGCCCAACACAAGAGGAAGGAGAGCCCGCACACTCGAGGAGCAACCCGATCATGAGGAACTCTGGGATGCTCCCACCTTGCTTGCACAAGTTGTGCAAAACCAAGCCAACTAAGGGGCCCAAGCCCCTCATGCTCCTACTCTGGTATCTAGGGTAAGAGACTTTATGAGGATGAATCTGCCAGAATTCTATGGGTCAAAGGTAGATGAGGACCGTCAAGAGTTCATCAATGAGGTTACGAGGTATTGGCTATCATGGGAGTTATATTGGAGGAAAAGTCAGTGTTGGTGGCTTATCAACTTAAGGGGTTTACATAAATATGGTTCACACAATGGAGGGAGGAGAAGGGGTTTGACAATGTGGTGCTTTGGGAGGAGTTTAAGGCGACCTTTCTTATCGGTTCTTCCATCGTGAGCTTAGGAAAGCTAAATTGTGGAGTTTATGAACTTGAAACAAAGATCTATGAGTGTGAGGGAGTATGCCCTCAAGTTCAACTAACTTTCAAAATATGCTCCTCAATTGGTAGCCGATCCAAGGTCTAGGATGAGTAAATTTGGGATGGGAGTATCTGACTTGGTGAGTGAGCAGTGTCGGGCTACTATGTTGATTAGTGACATGGATTTGGCCTGCTTGCTGACCTATGCCAAATAGATGGAGGAGGATAAGTTGAGGAAGAGGAGAGGTAGGGAGCCCAAGAGGGCCTGTGGTAACGAAAAGTTCCAAAGTCCTAAAGGTCTTGGTAGTGTGGTATCTTATGCTTGGTGCCTAAAATGTAGAAGATTCATTGATGGCCCGTTCTTGAAGAAAACCAATGCTTGTTATGGTTGTGGAGAGGAGGGTCATGAGATAATAGATTGTCCTCATAAGCACAACAAGAGTAGAGGTGGTGATGTTGATCAAGGGGATGCTCCAAGACGTAACTGGTTTTATGCTCTTCAAAGAAGTCAATGAGGGGATGAGATGCCCGATAATGATATCGGTATGTTAAGGGTTTTCTTGAATTTGTTATGCATGCTTTGATAGTTTCGGGAGTCACTATTTCTTTCATTATTCCTTTTGTTGCTAGTAAGATTTGGTCATGTGCGTCTATTGGTGCTAGAGAGGCTCATAAGGGTTACTTCATGTTCTTATTGCTTAGAGTCTTGTCTTGCGATCTA
This sequence comes from Solanum virginianum, assembly GCA_000787875.1. Lineage (NCBI taxonomy): Eukaryota > Viridiplantae > Streptophyta > Magnoliopsida > Solanales > Solanaceae > Solanum > Solanum virginianum. The sequence continues at coordinate 27,652 of DF357628.1, forward strand.
TGTTGAGTTAGATGTGGTGGACTGGATGTCATACTTGGGGTGGTTTAGCACATGCATAATGTGTCTCCTTTGATTGTAGAATCCATAAGTTGTAATATGATGGTTAAGGATGGTCGATCTATTTGGTCAACTACAATGGGTTAGTCACTTCACTAAACTTGATCTTTGGTTTGGGTTTTGTCCCCAAGTGAGGATGAGGATAGGTGATATCCCTAAGTGTCTTTTTAGATTAGGAGTGAGCATTTTGAATATTATTGGAGTTAATTGGTTGACTTATGCACCGGCTATAATTATGGGTTTCATGAATATGGTCTTAAAAGCCTACCTTGGCATGTTTATGATGGCCTTTAGTGGTGGAGCATTGATTTACTTAGAGCGTATGAATCATTTGGAGGTAGTGTTGCAAGTCTTGGATGATGAAGGGTTGTTTGTTAAATATGATAGGTGTAAATGAAAGATAACTAGAAGGTGGTTAGAACTCTTTAAGGATTATGATATGAGTATGTATTATTTTTCCCTGTTAGGCTAATATTGTGGTCTATGCTCTAGGTAGCTTAACATGTGTTGAGGATAGTGGCAAAGAGGTGACTAGAGAGGTTTATCGGTTGGCTAGATTGGGGAATAGGCTGAAGGGAGTTGAGTGTGGTAGTGAAGTATTCTTGATGATCCCAAATAGTCTTTGGTTGAAGGAGTTTAGATTAAGCAAGGCCTTGATTCCGCCTTATTAGAGTTGGAGGTTTCGGGTGAAAGATGGTAGAATGGAGGTTGTCTCCCAAGGGGGAGATGGTGGTTCATGGTACCAAGTAGACTATGTATGATTAAGGTTTAAAATGAGTTTAGGGTTGTGAGTCTTTATAGAGTGTAGAGCCGGATTGGTAAGGTTGCTTAAAAATTATAATTACCTAGGGATATGGTTATGGTTTGTCCAGTTCTTCATGCTTCTAGTTTGAGGGTTATGTTGCTGACTCTAGTGCTATGGAACTCTTTGAAATTGTGGGTGTTGTGGAGGATAAGTTGGCTTAGAAAGGTGTCCCAGTAGAGGTATTGGATGGAAGGGTTGAAGAAGTTCATTGGTAAGGGCGTAGTGTTTGTCAAGGTCATTTGGAAGAATCATATAGCTGAAAGTGTCTCTCGGGGAGCCGGAGTGAGCATGGAAAAGCAATGTCATACCTCTTTCATTATATTCAAGCTTATGATAACATGTCAAATCCCTTTTTGTGATTTCAAGTCTTATGTTCCAACCCCTATCTCATTTGCATGTATTCATGTTTATGTTGACAAGTTCATGACGATTTTGAAACTTATGATCGAGATTTTGAAAATGGTATTTGTTGCATTTTTGTTGGGGCTAATTTATGTGTAATTACTCTTCTTATGTATGTTTCTTTGACATTCAGGGATGAATGTTCCCAAGGGGGAGTTATTGAAACGACCCCAAAAAGTGCCTGAAAATGTGCCTCAGAAATACCCGGAATCGTAATTTTCCTATATCTCAAAATTCATATGTTATTTTTGAAAATCCGACTTCATATTCTTGTGTAGAGGGTCAAATTGAGTGCAAAATGGATCAAACCTTGATTTTAGAGTGAATGATTCACAATTTCAATTTTCAAAGTTTGCGATTTCCAGAGAAGAATCGCGCCCCAGGTGCGCCAGTGTGTTAAATTTGTCCAATTTTTGTGTTTCAGTCCAAGGCTTTTGGGTCTTGGGCCTAAGCCTTCCCATACGTGAAAATACCTATATTTAGCCATATTTTACATTCATATCATACAAGACATTCCCTAATACTCATTCAAACACTTAGACAAATATTTCACCCTAAATTCAAGTACCAAAAAGCTTTCTATATCTTAAGGCTCTCATTGAAGCTTCAAGTCTCTATCTCCAATCTTCATCATGCTATTCTCCAAAGCTAAGGTATGTTGGTTTCTTTTATGGATTCCTTTCACTCTTGATGCCCAAGCTTCCTTTTACCTAAAATTGCATGATTTAAAGTTGATTTACTCATGGGTCTTACTTATTATGAATTTCACTGCACACTATGTTGGGGTTTATGAAATGGTGATTGTTTTAACATGTTTTGAGCTATGAATTTAAGACCTATTGTGAGATTTGATGAAGGATTTTGATGTATATTATTTGAGGGTGTCGCCAAGTATCTATTGATGGTTTTGCATTGGATTTACCTGCATGATTTTACTCTTGAATTGTATAATTTTACACTAGCATTATACACCCGCCAAGTGTTTGATAAAATCTCTGGATTATGATTCTTGATTTGTTGAAGGCCTAATACTTGGCATATGAAATGTTTGACTCTATGATGATGAAAGTATGTTGTATATGTGTTAATTTCATGATAAGCTTCTATAGTGTTGCATGTTGACCATAACCTTGTTGAGGGGTTGATACCTCGACTGCTTTGATAGAGGGTGTGAGGTCCATTAACCTTTTTGAGGGGTTGATACCTTGACCACTTTAATGGAGGGTGTGATGTCCATTAACCATGTTGAGGGGCTGATACCTTGACAACTATGATGGAGGGTGTGATGCCCATTAACCATGTTGAGGGGTTGATACCTCGACCACTACCAATAGGGTCCTAAGCCTTGGATTCTGAGTACTAGTTGCTTGTTCTATGATGATGGTCTCTTCTTACCTATGTAATATGTTCTATATAATCACGTTTGACTTCAAGCATCATTCATATATGTCATATTGTTAGTATGCTATTCATTGCTTAAGATTATCCATTTAGCTCATGTTACCTATCTATTATCGCATCGCATCCTACATACTTAATATATTCAAACGTACGAACGTATACTCTATGCCTACATGATATTACCATGTAGGAACCGAAGCTCTATTTGGCCATCCTCCTCCTCCACGTGGCTACTGGTATTTATTCAAGCTAGTTGGCGAGTTCTCCATTCCGAGGACATTGGTCTATGTTCTTATGCTATATATTGCTACTCTATTTCCTTATTGTATACTTTGACTATAAGGGTGAGCCCGATTGCTTGTCATGGCCCCCGCTCTTATCTATGTAGTAGAGGTGTTGTTGGACAAGTTATGTAATTATACTATGATCCTTGACTCTCTTTTTCATGATGTTTATGTTATGAATGTTTTTTCATTATTCCTTTTACCCTTCTTTCTAATCTAATAATGTCTTTTACTTGCTTATGCGACCAAGGATATATGATGATAAGCTAAGAGACCTATTTGGGGTCCCTTCGGGTTCCCCATTCGCCGGTCACATCTAGGCCCTAGGCTTGGGTCGTGACAGTCTTAGTTGATGATGTTTGACTCAATATACCTCAAAATCATTAAGAAGGATTGCTATCTTCATCACATATTTACCCAACTGAGAGTGAGTGTCGAATCCACAGGGAACGGTAGGTTCAAAACTAGAAGTATTAAGTTGCCCTACAGGTTTCTAGTGTTAATAAAGATGATTTGAATATTAATTAAAGAGAAAATGATTAGGACTATTGATTTTAACACTAATAGAGAAAAAGTATTCTGGGGGTGTATACACTTGGGTGTATAAATCAATATTTGGGTCTAGAAATCAATAATTCGAACCCATATCAGGTATTCAATCAAACCCACAACATTTCAAGCTATCACATTCATTACCCACTTCAATCATTCAAGGCTACTACAACAATTGAAGATCTAACCATAACCCTGATTATGCAACCACAATATTTCAATTAAACAAAGCAATAAATATGAACTCACACCAATTAATGTCAATACATTCAAAATAATAGAAACCGAATCATATTTTCAAGAACCCAATTTATTTACAAACCCCTCAATATAAGGGCTGTAGCCTTGCATAACTAAAAGAGAAATTGAATTACCAAATTATTCTCCATTGCAATAGAAGTTGAAATCTACAAGAAAATTGAATTGAAGTTCAAGTCTCTAGCTCAGATCTACACTTCCGCAGCCACATTCCAAGAACCATTCTTCAAGCTAAGGCTAATTCTCTCTCTTTGATGTACTTCTCCTTTCTAGAACTCTAATCTGGTGTTCTATTGATTCTCTTCTCTAGCAATAGTTCTTTAAAATTTACTTTTATACTCAATAAAAAAAATAGCTCAATTAGTGCACGAATACCCTATTGATGGTCAAGGTCAACTATCACCGAACACATCGGCGATCCACTGAATGTGTACTTGACCACCTTTTTAACCATCTGTTGTAAACCGTGGTCTCTGCAACATTAGGCGACACGATTGTGGACTACTGAACATATTTGATGATTTGCAGAACCTTTATGAACATCGCCTTTTTACACCATATTTGTGGGGTTGGACACTACAACATTAGGCGATCAATATCAGCATAGGGCGATCCACCAAATTTTTCAGTGATGCCAATTTCTACCTCCATTTTGCACTTTTGCTCTTTTTGTCCTATGATGTCAAGTTTTGTACTTCCATGGATTTTCATCCCTAATTCTAGCATCGACCATATAGATTGGTAAGCATATGAGACACAAGAATATATTGAGGACAACATTTTCATGCTTTTTATGATCTATATGAGCCCAAAATGTGGATTCATCAATACGTCCAACTTGAAATTTTGCTTGCCCTCAAGAAAATTAAATATCAATCAACCTACAGCACCATGCTTGCAAATAGGGCCATAAGGAGTAAAACATGCATTCCTCCCTTTGTCATTAATCTTCAAAGCTTCTACAAACCACTTACGCAATTTTGAAGCCTCAAGAGATAAATAAAGAGTTCTCAAGAAAAACCTATGCTCACAATTGCCAATACAAATGCTAATCAATGCCCAAAAACATCACCACTTGCCCTCACAATAAAGAAGATCCTTATGCACACAAAATCATGACATTAACTTTAAGGATCTATCAGCACTCGCACTCTCAAGTGGAAATTGACATGAAAGTTTTTACTTATAGGCTTGCCCTTATTCTCAATCAATGTTCACTCAATTTCATCCGGATTAGGATAACAAAGGACTTTCCTAGGGTTGTAATGTAGGCTAAAGGATGGGTATGCTAGCATTTGGGTATAAGTGACTCATCCCTTCTAGAACTCTACAAACAACTCTTTTACTCTCATGATTCTTTAATTTTCTCTTCTCTTTCTCTTTTCAATGACATTATTTTTTATTGAACCTCAACTTTAGGTGTCCCCATGCAACTATTATTTTTCTTTTTATTTTTCAAAAATTTCAACAGGTCCTATTTTCAAACTAGTTCTTTTCATTCTTCTTGTTCAAGAATTTTTCTTCCTTTTTTCATGATGCATAGACTACTCTACATCTTTCTTGTTTCTTTTATCAACTTCTGAATAGAAGATACCTCTCTCTTACCAACACCCTCAACTTCGGCCTTTGACCAAAACTTTCACTAATTTAAGCTCTAGGAGGGAATGGTGATCAAAAGAACGAATATCTTTTCAATTGAAGGTCGAGGTTAACAAAGTTGCCAAGAAAAAGGTTTTAAGGCTCAATAGGGTTCACTAGGGATAAAATTAATATCAAGGGAGGTTCTTTGGACAAAGTAGACTTAAAAGAAACCAAAGAAGGCCTACAGTTATCTTCCTAGTCCAGATTCTACCAAGATAACACTTCAAAATAAACCGGGCAAGCTCTAGCTATTAACAATCATGCCTTTCAACGAATACCTCATCTCTCATGGTAAAATGACTTCTGAATTCAAAAAATGGCTAGATAACACACACCTACAATTTATCAATACATGCATATCCAAGCTCGGCACTCACTTAGTCAACTCAATGTGCTTCCAATCCATGCATAGATCATTTTCACATGAGATGGACTAATTAGTGAGTTAATACATGCTCCTCATCCATGACAATATTTGAATAAAAAATATTAGTGATCAATACTCAGACTGCTAAGGACTTTGACACATGACAAAATATTTTTTAAATGGCTTTTCATATATGCACGGGTATTTTTCCAAAATCCAAGACATAATCGACACACATATTCACAAGACATTGATCAAAATAAAACTAAGAAGTTATTCACTATTACAACCCAAAATAATATTTACAAACATAAAGTAAAAGATTTTCTTAATTACACATCAGCAAAAACATAAAATTAAACAAAACCTATTATCTCAACCAACCATAACATAACTAAAAATAAAAATGATGTCATTAATATCATCAAAGAAATTAGGATTCTAAATTCTCACCCCCTCCTAAAAAGAAAACATTTTCCTTAACGTAAAAGAACAATATCAATAAAGCTCAAAAGAAAGGAGTAAAATAAACAAACCCCCTGATCATTCAACATGTGGTGGTGCTGGAGCTTAAGAAGAGGTAATGGGGACATCTGTGCCTAGGTCTTGGAGTGCAAGCACTGAAGTGGGTGTCGAAGTAATGGACTCCACATCCATTTGTGGCATCACATGCTCTGGCTCAGTTGTAACTTATCCCAATCATGGACCTACAACAAAGTGACTCTATAGTGACAATAGCTATAATAACTTCCTCCATCACCATCAACTCTTCATTCTCCTATGGGATTCTAGCAAGTCCCAAGGCCTTCTCGTTTGTCTCCAGGGAAGATAGTAACACATCATTATCAGTATCTACAACTAGACTGACATCCACTACAAGAAAAAAGACTTTTAACGACCATTTCTTAACGAAGGAATGTCAATCCAGTTGTTATAAATACACTTATAGTGACCAAATTTTTTTGGTCGTTATAAATATACTTATAGAGACCAAATTGTTTTTCAGTCGTTGTAAATATATTTATAGTGATCAATTTTTTCAGTCGTTATAAATATACTTATAGTGACCAAAGTCTTTTTCAGTCGTTATAAATACACTTCTAGTGATCAATTTTTTTCAGTTGTTAAAGAGAAATTTTAATCCAGTATTAATGAGGGGATAAGTTTGAACATTAAAAACGTAACATCCCATCGTTAAGACATATTAGTTAGTGTAAAAGTATATTTTAATTAATATGAGTGCAAAGATATTAGACCAAATCATGTTATAAGTATAACAACTGGCATTTTATTGATTATTTCATCATTCTAATAAGAATCCTCCATCTTTTATAATTTTGGTTATTTCATAATAACAAAATTTTAATAAAAAGAAAAAAATATTAATGTATTATCTTCTAATAGCTCTATCCATCATTCTTATTATAGTCAAAAATATAAAATTTTAAAATATTGTAAAAGCATTTAGTTATAATCTTTTTGGCACAATTTTTTTAACTTAAATATTTTCTTGATTTAGTTTCTATATATGCTTTTATTTTGGGAGACAATTTATTCATCTTTACTTGACCTTTTTAAAGATGCAAGATGAAGTAGGTCAAAACAAAAAATTATAATGAAACAAAAAATTAATTTATTCATCTTTACTTGACCTTTATAAATATGCAAGATGAAGTAGGTCAAAACAAAAATTAAAAATAGAACCAATAATATTAAATTATAATAATTATGAGATTATGAGATTAATGTAATGTAGAGAAGTTATATAAATTTGGTAGTAAATAATTTTCTCAAGAGGATAGATGTTTCTCCACTTGCAAATTATCTCCACCAATAGACTTAAGAATCAGTATTCAGTAATAATATTTTATAAATAAAAAATATATATTGTGTCGACTTTTTTTTCATTATTGGTTATGAAACTAACATGTGTATACAATGAAAAATCATTCATTTGGGTTAGAAAAGTATAAAGTAAAATTTTACAAACAAACAATTTTAAAAACTTTACATGACATATAATCAACTACTAAATTAATTAAGAGATCGTGATTTTTTTTATTATTTAAAATTTAAGATGATATAATTAATTTTTATCTCGTAA
>DF357628.1:35580-102337 GCA_000787875.1 Solanum virginianum
AGTCATAATATTTTAATGATATCGAATTATTTATATTAGGTGAATACTATTAGTATAAAAGGTGAAAATAAAAGAAGTTGGTGGTTTAATCCATGAATCAATATGCAAAAAGTCAATAACTTAAGGTGCAAAATACAAAACAAATAACTTTATGTCTAGAAGTAGAAAGCTCAACTTTCTTTTTATTTGATTGTGAAAATAGAAACAAAGTTTATACTTCATTGTAGTTATTCTTTGATTTTGGAAAAGAGAAAAAAGAAGATAATAGTTGTTAGGACTGTTATTAATAACCTTACATAAAGTTTTTATACTTGTCTTTTGATAGATCATGCAGTTTCAAGAACTCATCCTCAGAGAAAGTGTAAAGAAATATAATCAAGGAAAAATTTTTGAAACACAAAAAGAATGCATTTCATATTTAAGAAAAGATATTCTTGTTTTTCTTTTACTAAGAGTTAAAAATATAATATCATATAATTTGTATGTTTATATTTTTGTAATGTTACGCAATATCATTATTTATTATTACTATGAAATTTAATATGAATATAATCAATTTGTATGTTTTCATATTATTTATATGTGTGTGTATATGCACTTTTACTGATCTAATTTGTGATCATAATTACGGTTTTAATAACTAGAATGGAAGGGAGCCTTGGAGTAATTGGTAAAGTTGTTGTCATGTGACTAGAAGGTCATGGGTTAAAACCTTGGTAATATCATCTGGCAGAAATACAAGGCAAGGCTACGTACAATAGATCCTTGTGATCGGGCCCTTTCCCAGAAGTGCTCTTGGTTTGCCTTTTTTTTAATAACTAGAATATCAATTAGTGAAGAAAAAATATTTTTTCTGAAAAAAGGTATAATGATCGAATTTTTGTCTTCATTAAAACTTTTTTAATGACCGGATTTAATCCGATCGCTAAACTGTTGACGAGGGAGCTTTTAACAACTGATGACGATCGGATTTTTAGCAGTCGTTATTGACTAGTAATGACCGAATTTATACTTTTAGCGACAAAATTTCCCCTTGTTAAAGACCTATTTTCTTTAATCCATAGTAGCCTAAGTTGGCATATCCTTAGTAACCTCATGTGGTATGTCCACCAAACCCCAAAGTGATGGGATATCCGTGGACTTAAATGCTGCCACCTTTTTCTTTAACTCACTAATACCGGCTTTTATGGTCATAACGTCAGCACTTACCTGCCTTTAGTCTCCAAAGCGGCTTCCCTATCAATACAAAGCCACAATCTTTGCCCCTCTTATTTTTCACATTCATCGTCAACTTGTCCGATCTCAATTTTTGCACATCTATGATATCGCTCTACTTCTTTCCCTTATCATGTAATGGGACCAAGACTGCTGCTATAGCCCTCTCAATCAGTGTAGGCAAAGTGGACTCAACCAAGTAGACCTAATTTTAGTCAATTTGGCTAATCATGCTATATCACAAATGGTATCCTTTGTGATCTAGGGTCCATTTGTTGGAGCTTGAGGCTCTAGTTGTGTAGATGATGAAGGAATAGGAATAAGAGGAAGGATTTGGAGTAGAGGAAGAAGGTATACCTGACTCAGTTACCTGAAGTCCCAGCCTCAAGTATCTTAAAATACACCATAGGCATAGTGTTTGTTGGATTCTTCCTTGCCCTGTCCTCCTCATCTCTCATGAACTTAGCATTAATACGCCAGATATCTGTGGAAACTGATGGAGTAACCTTAATATTATTTTTGATAATAAATAGGACTCTAACTCTCATGTATAGTGTTGTAATGAGGCTCAGGAATGAATGAGAGGTCTGGAGTTGTTTGGCTTGAGTAAGTATTTCTAGAACTGTAATTGAATCAAGGTTCAATTTCCTATGGTCTATTATACAACCTACCAATGCTGCCTTAGGATTCCAAAAGATAGATTCATTTTGTAATGGCATGAGGTTACTGGTGATGAACCTAAACCAAAATCTAGTAGGAATGTGCTCCTTCATTTCAATCACTACCTCTTTACCCAACCATGAGGGGGCTGCAATACCAATCATAGAGACAAGCCAAGCTTTGATATCATCAAGGATTCCTTTATCAATTATGTTAGCCAGATCATGTCAGAGCCAATATATGCATCCCAACAAGTCATTAATATCTATTTCACCACAAGGGATAGGCACACCCAGCACTTCAACCATAACAATTGGCTTTGAAGCAATTTTAATCTGACCTTCGCTCTTTGGAATGACTCTAGCATAGGCCTCATAAAAGTCACGGACCCAACATGGTACATAAGGTTCAATAAGTGCAGTGAATTGTTAGAAAGAATGGAATGTAAGAGTGTGCACACTTAGAGGTATTTATTAACTACCCCATATGAAGATAGCCTTCTCTTATCCAAAATTGTCCTCGGCCCCACAGGCTTTAAACATTTTAGGTGTCATGGTAAAATTGTCTCTCGGATGGTTTGGAATGTCTAGAGGAGTGAGTCATGCATATCTTTGGTCCTAGCCTCTATCCGATGACATTTTTAAGTCAGCTCTGAAGCCAAAGGCTTATGTATTAGGGTTTTAGACCCCGCTTGTTCCTTCTCGAAGCTAGGCCACTTTATCTCGAGAAATAGCTCTTTATTACTACTTGTGTATTTTAGTTCGACCATTTCCTTTTTACCCATGCTACAATCTTCCCCATGTGGCCTTTAAGGTCTTTGTTCTTCCTGCTCAGCAACTATAAGGGCAACCCGGGCTGCACATGATTTTTGAGATACAACATCCTTTTGATAAGGCATATCAGCAAAATAGATCAAACATGTGTGCAAGAATAAATGATATGGAAGGGATATTCAAAATAAATATATTTGGAAATCAAGTCATTTTGCCTGCTGAACATGTTCGATAGATCGTTGAACTGATTTGGTGATCAAAATGATTGTCGCCTTTCTTTATAGAATATAGTATGCAAATCACTATCACATTTGGTGATGATGTATGCATTTAGTAATCATTTGGTGATCAACTATACCATCAATGAATATGATAGAACATCACATTAAAAACCTATCATAAAAAGCGGTCTGTGTAGCCCTTCAGCGTATCGCCGAGTCAATTCCAATGGTTAAAATAACAGTCGCAAAATTTGATTGGCAAAGTGAATTTCCTCACAATTATAATTCTAACACACCATGAAAAAAAGAGGGAAATTCGACAACACATTCCTCATCAACACATTGTCACACACCAATACAAGCTTATTTATCCCTAACATTCACACCAAGCACATGAATTCAACAAAACAATGAATTTACCATTAAGAAAGATGTCACCCACTCTATCATTGGGCAGGTTCAAGTTGCATGATCAAATTCGGGGGTTACTCAGACTTTACCCACAAAATGCGAAATGTTCACATCAATCTCTCAACCAATCAAGTTCATAATCTGAATAAAGGTAACATATCAAGGAATTTCGATTTAAATAGACAAAATACTAATGTACTCAATGATTACGCATCTTCAATCATGACTCAGACCCATCATATTTGCATAGTCAATTTCATCAAGGATTAATATAAACAAGAACCTAAATAAAGAGGTGCAAATAGAAACCTAGTGTTCTAATGATATCATTCCAATAAGGCATACCATGATTCTCAATAATTTCCTATATCACATCATATGGTAGACAATGTAGATCACCGATAGAATGGTTTAAGGTTGGAGAGATGTCTTGATTAGACCAGATTTGGTACCAGATGCCATGGAGAAAGTGAAGGTCATAAGAGAATGGTTAAGGGCTACTCAAAGTTTTCAAAAGTCATATGCCGATGCTAGAAGAATATTATTAGAGTATGATGGAGGTGATTAGGTGTACTTAAAGGTTTCACAAATGAAAGGGGTAATATGTTTTTGTAAAAGGACAAATTGAGTCCTAGATTTATGGGACCCTATGAGATAGTGAAAAGAATTGGAAAGGTAGCTTATGAACTAGTTTTTCCTATGGAGTGTGTTATGGTTCATCTATTGTTTCATGTGTTGATGCTAAAGAAATTCTTGGGTGATCCTAATTCTATTGTTCCATTAAAGGATGTGACTATTGAGGAGGATTTGACTTATGAAAGGTACCGATTGAGATTTAGGACCAACAAGTGAAGAAGTGGTGAAATAAAGAGGTTACATTTGTCAAAGTGTTATGGAGAAACCAAAAAGTTGAGAGTACTGCTTGGGAGACCGAGGAAGACATGATATCCTTACCTCTTTCCTTCTATTCAAGCCTAAGTTACTTAATATGATCCATTCCTCTAAAAATTCTCATGAATATGTGTTTCTTGTTACATTGTGTGCATGCATGATCATGAAATTATTTTGGAATGATGTTTGATGCATAAGTTTGATGATTTTATGAAAGAATAAGTTGTATTTTTGCATATATGTCATGATGATGACTATGTTTCTATTCTACTCAACCATATTTCTATCTCATTCAAGGACAAATGATCCCAAGAGGGAGATATTGTAACACTTCTCATGCCTATATGCTTGGAAAATGAAAGTTAAAGAAATTTTGGAGCTGACTGGTCATACAAGCTAGAATAAAACTGATGGATGAATCCATGGGTCATAGAAAGGTTTTGTTGATTGAGCATAATAAAGGTAGAAATCATGGAATTTCTTGAAGTTGACCCACGATTAATAGGATGGGTCATCAATGAGACCACGGCTTGTTGATGGCATCATCAAAGAGATCTCTGATGGATGGAAATCTTCTAAGTATGGGGAGTCTCTATAAAGGGACTTATAGCCCATGAAAGGAACGATGGGTTATCCTATATGTTCGTGATTTGAGAAGTGACAATTCCAAAAGCTCAACTTTTGTGGCATAGTTTCTACTACCCAAGGCACGAGCCTTAGGTTGAACCACGACCCATGGATAGATTCTCATGGATGACTTCGGTAGATTTTAAAGAAGGGTATATTTTATATTTCCTATTCTTTAACTCATAAACTATGTTGTTTTGTCCCTTCTAAGTAACTTAATTGACTCAAACCCTATAAATTTTATTCCTAACTAATTCAATTTCATTCATCCTTACAATTTTCTCAAATATTTCTCTCTAGAAAAAGGATTGCATTCAAGCGAGGGTCCAACATTTGCTAAGGATTTCAAATTTTTCTACTCCAATTCTTAAGTATCTCACTTGAGGTATGTAGGGCTTCCTTCATAGATCAATTTCATCCATGAAGCACAATCCAGAACTTTCTTTCATCAAAGTTTCAAGATGATTTTCTCATGGACTTTTATGCTATGATTCCTAATGCAAGGATTATGATTCTTAAATGAAGATTATACTTCATTATGCATGAATTATAAAGAACTACATTGTGAAACGATCTCAAAAAGTGCCCGAAAATGTGCCTCAGAAGTGCCAGGAATCGTAATTTCCATATATCTCAAAATTCGTGTGTGATATCAAAAATTCAACTTTATATTCTTAATCAGGGGGAAAATTGAGTAGGAAATGAGTCTAACCCCAATTTTAGAGTAACTGAATAAAAATTTAAAAAAACCATAATTTTGCTTATCCAGTGTTTGTCCGCGATGGTACCGCAACGCACCTCCATCACGGACCAGTGTTATTTTTGCCCAATTTTATTGAATCGATCCAAGGCCTTTGGGTCTTGGGACTATGTCTTCTCATGCATGAAAATACCTATACTTAGCCATATTTCATCATCATATCATACAAGACATACCCCAATACTCTCTCAAACACTTATACAAATATTTCACCCAAAATTCAAATGTGAAAACTCATTTTGTATCTTAAGGATTCCACTCAAGCTTCAAGTTCTCATTTCCAATCTTTATCAAGGATTATCCAAAGCTAAGGTATGTGGGTTTCAACCATTGGGTCCTTTAACCCATGGTGCCCAAGCTTCTTTTTTACATAAAACTCATGTTTTAAGTTGATGTACTTATGGGTCTTACTTAATTTGAATTTGACTATGAACTACGTTGGGGTCTCATGAAAGAGTAACTATTTAAACATGTTTTGAGCTATGAACCTTTGACCTATCTTGAGACTTAATGAAGGGTTTTGATATATATTGCATGAGGGTATTACCAAGTATAGGTGGGTGGTTTTACATTAAGTTTTCTTACATGATTTCACTCTTGAATAGCATGGTTTTACACTAACATTACATATCAACCAAGTGTTTGATAAAATGTTCGGATTATATTTCTTGAGTTGTTGAAGGCCTAATGCTTGGCATATGAGTTAAGTGACTTTATGATGATGAAAGGATGATATGTATATATGATTTCATGAAAAGTATCTACTGTGTTTTGAGTTGACCATAGCCAATTGAATGGTGATGTCTCAATTGCCTCGGATAGGCATGGTAAGTCATCAACTAATTGAGGGGTTGGTACCTTAATCACTTACGACAGAGGGTGATCATCTTCGTCACCCAATTGAGGGGTTTGTACATCAATCATCTCGGATAGGGGTGGTAAGCTATCAACCAATGGAGGGGTTAGTACATCAATCGCCTCAGATGAGTGTGGTAAGCCATCAACTAATTGAGAGGTTGGTACCTCTATCACTTTTGGCAGAGGGTGGTCATGTCTGTCAACCAATTGAAGGGTTGGTACCTCAATCAATACTAAGGGGTGGTCTAAGTTGGATTCCAAGTATTAAGTTGCTTGGTCTATGATGATGGTCTCCTACTACACATATAATATGTTCTATATAAGCATGTTTTACTTCAAGCATCACTTATGCATGCCATATTACAATATGCTCTTTTATTACCTAACTATATATTTTGATTATGTTGTGTATTTCTTGTTGCATTGCATCATACATACTTAGTACATTCAAATGTACTAATGCATACTCTATGCCTACATGATGTTACCATGTAGGAGCTGGAGCCCCACTTGATCATCCTCCTCCCTATGGCTAGTAGGATGATTGTCAAGCAAGTTGGTGAGTCCTCAACTTCGAGGAGATGTTTCTCTTGATTATGCTATGTATTAACTCCTTTTTATGTTGTCTACTTATGACTACGAGGGTGAGCCCGGTTGCTTATATTAGCCCTTGCTAAGTTCTATGTTTAGAGGTGTCATTGGACAAGTTATGTAATGATGCTATGAGCCTTGACTATCTTTGACTCTTTGATATTTTATGATATGAAAGATGTCTCATAGCCCTGTTTATCCCTATTTACTATTTTTTATTGTTATTTTATTGCTTCTATGACTAAGGATATGTAATGATATGTTAAGAGGCTTGCTTTGGGTATCTTCAGGTTCCCCATGCACCATGTCACATCTAGGCCCTAGGATTGGATCATGACAAAAACTTGGTATCAGAGCACTAGGTTGTTAATGGTCCTCCACATCTAACACACCACATCGATTAGAGTCTTATTAAAGGTTTTGTTGTGCACCACAACTGTGAGTAAGAGGATATGAGATATTTTAGGAAATGTTTTCCTTCTTCTTACTCTATGTCGTGCTATAGAAGTTAGGTAAGGTTCTTTCTCTAATGATTGTTCTTTACTATGCTAGATCATGCCTAACACAAGAGGAAGAAGAGCCTGCACACCCGAGGAACAATCGGCTCATGGAGAGCTCTGAGATACTCTCAACTTGCTAGCTCAAGTTATGGCTAATCAAGGCAATCAAGGGGCCCAAGCTCCTCATGCTCCTACTCTGGCATCTCGGGTAAGAGATTTTATGAGGATGGACCCATCGGAGTTCAATGGGTCTAAGGAGAATGAGGACCCTCAAGAATTTATTGATGAAGTGTACAAAGTTTTGGCTATAATAGGTGTGAGGTTGGAAGAGAAGGCAAAGTTGGCGGCCTACCAACTCAAAGGGGTGGCCCAAATATAGTACACTCAATGGTAAGAGGTGAAAGGGAACAATAATGTAGTTCTATGGGAGGAGTTTAAGGCGGCTTTCCTCAACCAGTTCTTTCCTCTTGAGCTTAGGGAAGCCAAAATGATAGAGTTCATGAATTTGAAGCAAGGACCTATGTGTGCAAGAAAGTATGCCCTCAAGTTCAATAAACTCTCCAAATATGCTCCACACTTGGTTGCCGACTCGAGGTCTAGAATAAATAAGTTTGTGATGGATGTATTTGATTTAGTGAGTAAAGAATGTCATACCACAGATTAGTGACATGAATTTGTCCCACTTGATGACTTATGTTGAACAATTGGAGGGGGAGAAGTTGAGAAAGATGAGGAGTAATGAGGCCAAGAGGGCCGGTTTTGATGGTAAGTTACAAAGGTCACCAATTTCATCCAGGCCAAGAGTCTTCATATGCTCCTAGTGGGAGGTTTACCAATAACTACCCAAGGCCTCAAGAGAGTGGTGGTGTGATTCCTAAATCCATGTGTCAAAAGTATGGCAGTGGTCATGGTGGTCCATGCTTGAGGGATACTAATGCTTATTTTAATTGTAGAGAAGTAGGCCACAAGATGATTGATTTCCCACATAACCGCAACAAGGGCAAGGATGTTCATCTATAAGGCTGGGGTGCTAATGTGGTTACTTTGGGGAGAGAAGGTCAAGGTGGTTCCCCAAGGCATAATCGATTCTATGTACTCCAAAGAAGACAAAGGGTTGATAAGGTGCCCGATGTCATCACCGGTATGTTAAAAGTCTTTGATTTTGATGTATATACATTGATAGACTCGGGTGCCACTCTTTCTTTTATTACACCTTTCATTGCCAAAAATTTTCATGTTGACCCAAATTATTGTGCGACTCTTGTGAGGTCTCTACTCCTATTGGTGAATTAACTATTTGGTAAAATATCTATAGAGATTGTTACATTTACATCTTGCATAAAATATTGACTTGTGATCTTGTTGAGTAGGATATGGTGGATTTTGATGTCCTTCTTGGGATGAATTGGTTGCATACACATTATGTCTCTATTGATTATAGAACTCGTAGGGTCAAGTTCCAATTCCCAAATGAACTCATCCTTGAGTAGGAGAGTCATGATGTGGTGGTCAAGGGTAGGTTTATCTCTTGTATTAAAGCCCAAAAGTTGATCTCTAAGGGGTATCTCTATCATCTTGTGAGATTTAGGGATGTTGAGTCCAAAGTCCTTCCTATAGAGTCGGTCCTGGTGGTTAGTGAACTTCTTGATATCTTTCCTAATGACCTTCCTGGTGTTTCTCCTAAAAGGGAAATTGATTTTGGTATAGACCTCCTTCCCGATACTCAATTCATTTCTATTCCCCTTTATCGTATGACCCTGATAGAGTTAAAAGAGTTGAAAGAGCAATTAAAAGACTTATTGGAGAAAGGTTTTATTAGGCCTAGCCAATCAACTTGGGCTGCACCAGTTTTATTCATGAAAAAAAAGGATGGATCTCTTAGAATGTGCATTGACTACCGGTAACTTAATAAGGTTATCATCAAGAATAAGTACCCTCTCCTAAGGATTGATGATTTGATTGACTAACTTCAAGGGGCTAGTCACTTCTCTAAGATTGATCTTCGGTCCGGGTATCATCAAGTGAAGGTGAGGAAAGTGATATTCCCAAGATGGTTTTTTGGACTAGGTCTGGGCATTATAACTTTATGGTTATGTCTTTTTGGTTGACCAATACACCAACTATCTTCATGAATCTTATAAATAGGGTTTTAAACCCTATCTTGATTTGTTTGTGGTAGTTTTCATTGATGATATCTTGATATATTCTAATAGTGAGGAGGAGCATGTAAGTCATTTAAGGTTAGTGTTGCAAAAGTTGAGAGAAGAGAAGTTGTATGCCAAATATGAGAAGTATGAGTTTTGGCTGAAAGAGGTTGCCTTTCTAGGTCATGTGGTGTCGGGGGATAGTATTATGGTGGATCCTAAAAAGATGGATGTGATTAGAAATTAGCCAAGATCATTAACCACATCGGACATTAGGAGTTTCTTGGGCCTAGCGGGTTACTATTAGAGATTTGTGAATGGGTCTCATCTATTTCTTCTCCTATGACTAAGTTGACCCAAAAGAAGGCTAAGTTTGTATGTACCAATGAGTGTGAAAAGAGTTTACCAATATTAAAGATAAGCTTTTCTCTGCTCCTATCTTGGTTCTATCGGAAGGGCTTGTTGTGTATTGTGATGCCTCCCGAATTGGTTTGGGTTGTGTGTTGATGCAAAATGGTAAGGTAATAGCTTATGCTCTAGGCCACTCAAAGTGAATGAATAGAATTATCCTATTTATGATCTTGAATTTTCCGCCGTGGTATTTTCTTTGAAAATTTGGTGTCATTATTTGTATGGAGTGCATGTTAATGTATTTACTGATCATAAGAGTCTCCAATATGTGTTCACTCAAAAAGATCTCAACTTGAGACAACGAAGGTGGTGAGATCTTCTTAAGGATTATGATATAAGTGTGCATTATCATCTCGGTAAGGCTAATGTGGTGGCAGATGCTTTGAGTAGGGTGTCTATGGGTAGCCTAGCTCATGATGTAGTGGTGGAAAAGAGGTCGCTAGGGAGGTCCATCGGTTGCCTATATTGGGGGTTAGGTTGGAAGAGGTGGATAATGGTGGTATTGTGGTTGTTGATAGTTCAAAATCTTCGTTGGTTGATGAGATAAAAGCAAAGCAAGATCTTGATTCCTCCTTGTTAGAATTGAAGGTGGCCTTGGTGAGAGAAGGCAAGGTGGAGGTTTTTCTTCCAAGGGGGAGATGGTGCCCTTAGGTTCCAGGGTAGGTTTTATGTGCCTAGTGTTGATGGCTTGAGTGGAAAGGTTCTTGATGAGGCTCTTAATTCATCATATTCTATTCACCTCGATTATACAAAGATGTATACAGATTCGAGGGATGTGTTTTATTGGGGAGGTATGAAGAAAGACATCGCTAAATTCGTATTAGGTTGCCATAGTTGCCAGCAAGTCAAAGCCGAACAACAAAGGCCAGGTGACTTAACCCATGATATAGAGATTCCTACTTGGAAGTGGGAGGAAATTAACATGGATTTTATGGTTGGGTTGCCTAAGACTGGAAAGGGTTTTGATTTTATTTGGGTTGTGGTTGATAGAATGGCAAAGTCAGCCTATTTCCTACCGGTTAAGACTACTTATGGAGCCAAAGACTCTGCTAAATTATATATTCATGAGTTAGTTAAATTTCATGGGATGCCCTTGTCTATCATCTCGGATCGTGGTGCTTAATTCACTTCACACTTTTGGAGGCCCTTCCAAAGAGGTCTTGGTACCAAGGTTAAGCTTAGTACGACCTTTCACCCTCATATGGAGCCAAGCCAAAAGAATAATCCAAACTCTTGAGGATATGCTTAGAGCTTGTGGTTTGGAGTTTAAGGGTAGCTAGGATGATCACCTCCATTGATTGAGTTTGCTTATAATAACAACTATCATTCTAGCGTTGGTATGGCTCCTTTTGAGGCCCTCTATGATAGGTGTTGTACGTCACCGATTGGGTAGTTTAAAGTGGGAGAAATGACATTGTTGAGTCCGAATCTGGTCATGAAGGCTCTGGAGAAGGTAAAGGTAATTATAGAGAGGTTGTAAACAACCTAAAGTCATCAAAAATCCTATGCCGGTGTGAGGAGAAGGGAGCTTAAATTTGAAGTTGGTTATTGAGTTTATTTGAAGGTTTCACCCATGAAGGGAGTGGTCGTTTTGGTAATAAGGGTAAATTGAGTTCAAGATTTGTGGATCCTTATAAGGTGTTGAGGAGGATTTGCAAGGTGGCATATGAGTTGGAGTTTCCTAGTGAAATGGACTTGGTTCATCCGGTCCTTCATGTATCCATGTTGAAGAAATGTATGGGTAATCTGAATGTCATTGTTCCAAGTGATGTTGCGGGGGTTGTTGAAGATAACTGGACTTATGATGAAGTTCCAGTAGAGATCTTGGATAGACAAGTTAAGAGGTTCAAGAACAAGGATGTGGCTTCCGTTAAGGTCCTTTAGAGGAATCAACAAGTCAAAAGTGCTACATGGGAAGTCGAAGCAGACATGCAAAAGAGGTATCCTTATCTGTTCCATTCTACTCAAGCCTAATGTACTAATTCTAAGTTTTCTAGGTGATTTCATGTCTCATGTATCAGCCCCTATGTCATTTTCATGCATTCATGTTTATTTTGACAAGTTCATGATGATTTTTGACACTTACGATTGAGATTTTGAAAACGATGTTTAAGTGTATTAATGCATTCTTGTTGGGGATAATTTCTTCATGATTAATCTTCTTATGTAAATTTCTTTGACATTCGGGGATGAATGTTCCCAAGGAGGAGATATTGAAATCACCCCAAAAAAGTGCCTGAAAATATGCCTCAAAAGTGCCCGAAAATGTGACTCAAAAGTGTCCAAAATCGTAATGTTCATATATCTCAAATTTCATGCATGATATCAAAACTCCGACCTCATATTCTTGATCGAGGGGGTGGGAATTGGGTGGGGAATAGGTCTAACTCAAATTTTAGAGCAACCATATAAAAATTTATAAATCCATAATTTTGCTTATCCAGTGTATGTCCGCGATGGTATCGCAACGCGCCTCCATCGCGAACCAGTGTGATTTTTGCCTAGTTTTGTTGAGTCATTCCAAGGCCTTTGGGTCTTTGGCCTAAGTCTTTCCATGCGTGAAAATACCTATACGTAGCCATATTTCACCTTCATATAATACAAGATATTCCCCAATACTCTCTCAAACACTTAGACAAATATGTCACCCACATTTCGTGTGCCAAAACTCATTCTGAATCTTAACGATTCCACTCAAGCTTTAAGTTTTCATTTCCAATTTTCATCAAGGAATTCTCAAAAGCTAAAGCATGTGGGTTTCAACCATAGGGTCCCTTCACCCATGGTGCCCAAGCTTTCTTTTTACATAAAACTCATGTTTCTATGTAGACTTACTTATGAGTCTTACTTAATTTGAATTTGACTATGAACTATGTTGGGGTCTCATAAAAGAGATTGTTTAAGCATGTTTTAAGCTATGAATCTTTGACCTATCTTGAGACTTGATGAAGGGTTTTGATGTATATTGCATGAGGGTACTACCAAGTGTTGGTGGATGGTTTTACATTAAGTTTTATTGCATGATTTCACTCTTGAATTGCATTGTTTTACACTAATATTACACACCCACCAAGTGTTTGATAAAATGTCTGGATTATGTTTTTTGAGTTGTTGAAGGCTTAATGCTCGGCATATGAGTTAAGTGACTTTATAATGATGAAAAGATGATATGTATGTATGATTTCATGAAAATTATCTATTGTATTGTGAGATTATCATAGCCAATTGAGGGGTGATGCCTCAATCGCCTCAGATGGGGGTGGTAAGCCATCAACCAATTGAGAGGTTGGTACCTCAATCACTTCAAATGGAGGGTGGTCATGTCCATCAACCAATTATAGGGTTGGTACTTGAATCGCCTCAGATAGGGGTGGTAAACCATCAACTAATTGAGGGATTGGTACCTCAATCACCTTGAATGGGAGTGGTAAGCCATCAACCAATTGAGTGGTTGGTACCTCAATCACTTCCGGCGGAGGGTGATCAACCAATTAAAGGGATGGTACTTCAATCACTACTAAGAGATGGTCTATCTTGGATTCCGAGTACTAAGTTATTTCGTCTATGATGATGGTCTCCTACTACATATGTAATATGTTCTATGTAAGCATGTTTTAATTCAAGCATTACTCATGCGTGCCATATTGCTATATGCTCATTAATTGCCTGACTATGCATTTTGATTATGTTGCCAATCTTTTGTTGCATTTCATCCTATATACTTAGCACATTCAAACATACTAATGCACACTCTATGCCTACATGACGTTACCATATAGGAGCCGGAACCCCATTTGATCATCCTCCTCCCTGTGGCTAGCACAAGTATTCTCAAGTAAGTTGGTGAGTTCTCAACTCTGAGGACATGCTTTTTTGATTATGCTATGTATTAACTCCATTTTTATGTTGACTACTTATAACTATGAGGGTGAGCCCGGTTGCTTGTCTTGGCCCCTACTAAGTTCTATGTTTAGAGGTGTTGTTGGACAAGTTATGTAATGATGCTATGAGACTTGACTCTCTTTGACTCTTTGATGTTGTATGATATGAAAGATGTCGCATAGCCCCGTTATCCCTATTTACTATTTTTTATTGTTATTTTATTGCTTCCACAACCAAGGATGTGTAATGATATGTTAAGAGGCTTGCTTGGGGTCCCTTCGGGTTCTTCATGCGTCGTGTCACGTCTAGGCCCTAGGCTTGTGTCATGACACATAACTAATTTTCAAGCAAAAGTATATGATTTCAAGTATGCATTATCAGGGCTTGATGAATTTATGTGGGTTCCTTATTGATTTTTAAATACATGTTTCCTCTATGAATTTCATCCAATTGCATGATTTTGACACAAGTTTTCAGAAATCCACACTTAGGCGTAGTCTCCTACATGAATCTATGTTTATGACTATGATCTCAAGTATGTAAAGGCATGTTGTAATGATAATGACGATAATGTTATAATGAGAATGATGCTATGATGATAAGGGTGATTAAGACCCTACTGTTTAATGATGATGATTTTATGGTGCAAATGTTTACCCACATTATATGAAGAGCTAAGTAGATGGACTATTCTTATAATATGAGATGTTTTTATGAAGGATTATGATGGTTATGTTACAAGTTATGAAAGTATGATTTTAATGAAGTATGAATTGTATCGAAAGCTATGTATATGCATGATTGATGTATTTCGTGGGATATGACTTAGCACCGAATGAGATTGGAGGTGGGGATTCGACCTAAGGGGTCCTTAATATAAAGACTTAATTTCTCATAACTATGTGCTATCATAGGTAATAACGATTATGTACCTATATAGTATTATGTTAGTGGATCCACATATGTAAAGCATACACCAAAATAGGAAAGTTCCCATAAGATTGATTTTAAAGCACTCTTCGAAATTGGATGGATTTTATAAGGTGAGGTTTAGTCTACCCTAGCAAAGTATACTCTCTTTTATCGGTGTAGAGGTAATATCGGGATTCCATGTAATAGGCTACATGGTCTTATATGTTGATTATGGTCTTATGCCCACATATGTATTTAAGGATTATGAAAGGATTTTGATGATGCTTCTTCTCATGGATTTTAAACTTGCACCTCTGTATCCTATCTACTATGACTATGCATATTGATATTATATTGTAATGTCATTTGATTAATGGGATACTTACATACTTACTAAATTCCACATTCTAACTCATACTCCTTTGCCTACATAATCTAACCATGTAAGGACGGACGATGAGGTGACTATTCCATTTTCCTGGCAAGCTTGGGAGTTGAGTTCGAAGATTATTAGTGAATTCCTATGCTTCGGGAATAAGCCCTTAAATGATACTTTTCTATTAAGTGTATATTACTTTTGATATATATCTTGAGGGTGAGCTAGTAATCTATGTCCTAGACCCAACCAAGATCTTATTGATGTGATGTCAAAATACAACACTTTTAATGCTTAAAACTTGGAATTTTGTGTGTTATCAATGCAAATTTAGTTTGTTTTATGTGTTTTTGTATTTTATATGCAGAATTCCACGGTTGGCCTTCATTTTGGGAAAAAAGTGTAGAAGTTACTAATTTTGGTGATTCACGAGACCTTTTACAGGTCGTAGTGCACTCTACGGCCGTGAAGGAGGTTTTGTAGATAATTCTAGAGAGGGGCTGATTTTTTAAAGTTTGTTCTATGAACATGCAGATGGGTCATGGATTAGTTTACGAGTCATGGAACATGTTTCATGCCTTGAGGATCAGAGAAGAGGGACTTTCTGAAGATTTATTAGACAAAACCCCCTTATGAGCCATAGAACACTCTACGGATTCTAGAGAGGTATCATAAATTTCAAGATCAATATTTTAGCAACACTTTACGAGACCCCAATTACTGTCCGTGGAATGCAATACGGCCTGTAAAGTTGTTCATGAGTTGTGCTGACCCAGGTATCCTATTATCTTTAGGACTTGTATTTTAAATATTATAAATAGGTTTTAGGTTATTTTTCACACAGTTTATAGAGAGCTCGACAGTTAAAGAGGAAAAATAGTGAGATTGAGTAAAGATAACATTGCAAAGTTTTGACAAACACTTACACTTTAATTTGATCTTTAATCTTGTGATTCTCTTTGAAGCTTAAATTTGCTTGTTATTAATTCACTTGTGTCAGTGCTCTATTATGTTATTCTAATTCATAAGTTATGCATTTACACATATCATGAGTAGCTAAATCCACAACTAGAGTTGTGGAAACCATGAAGAACTAGTATGGTAAAATCGAATAAATCATAATCCTTGGAAAGTGTGCATGCATGTATTAATTAACTCTCTTTGTTTTGCATGTTTTCTGATGATGGCTAACATTAGAACCTGCCTAGTGGTACTAACTAGACCAAGGTAGTAATTAATAGGAAAAGAGATTAATTAATAGGACTCAATTAATGTGTTCTCGTCTAATCAACCAAAATGGGCCAAGGGGATGTTTTACTGGGACTAATAAATAAGGGTTAGTAATGCATACTACGGAGATAGGCCAAGTCACACAGTGAAATTCACCTCTCACCTGGACCAAAGGGTTTGGTTAACTTAACATTCTACACACTAGAGAAGAATTTAGTTCAGTCTCCTACATGAATCTATGTTTATGACTATGATCTCAAGTATGTAAAGGCATGTTGTAATGATAATGACGATAATGTTATAATGAGAATGATGCTATGATGATAAGGGTGATTAAGACCCTACTGTTTAACGACATCAAGATTTTTTCACCGTTGCTGAGGAACATGGCTAGACTTGGTTAATTCAAGTGATTTGAGTACTAATCTTTGTTTCCCTCATTTCATAGTTTTTTAGCTATTCTTGTTCTTTTTTAGAGTGTAAGTGTAATATATGCCCAACACATAAAGTCAATGTAGACCCTTGACTCTATTTGACCTAGAGATCCATAGAACGTTTAGAAGAATGGCCCAAGATAACGCCAACAAAGTGGCTAATACAGCTTTGAACTAGAATGATAATAAGAATACTAACCATGAGAACCTACCTCCTCTTGAGGATATTGCTCCACAACCAGAGGATTTTAATGTCAATGCTTATTAGTGCAATCAATACAGGCTGAATCCTACGGCTATGGAGGTGACTAGAGCTATTGTGTTGCCAACACTACCGGTTGACCCAAAGTTTGTGGTTTTGAGTAGTTTGCTTCAGATGCTACCGAACCATGGGCTATTTGTGGGCTTATAATTGGAGGATCCTCATAGCCATTTGCACAATGTTACATTTTTTTGAAGAGTGTGAGAGAAACACAAAATCTATCTATGGATGTTGTGGGACTTCATGTCTTCCCATTGTCTCTTACAGGCAATGTAGCACTTTGGCTCTCTAAGCTCCCGCAGAATTTGATCACCATCGGGCTGAGTTATAAAAGGCCTTTTCAGAGAGGTACTTCTTGAGATTGGAGTAGCTTAAGTTGAAAGAGCATATCAACAACTTTGAGCAACTTTCTAGTGACTCGATCAATACTACATGAAAGCAGTTGACTAAGTGCTTGAAGATTATCTTAGAAAACAAGATAGTTGATGATGCCATGATAGAGATCTTCTATCGTGCCCTTGATGAAAATAGTCAGGCTTGTGTTGATACCATTATGTGGGGCATGTTCTAACATCATCCATTTACAAAGATGGTCGAAAGAATGGAGAGAGTGGTCAAGACCAATTGTACATGGGGTAAAGAGACAGAGCATCTACCAAAAGTTTATGCACTATCAGTGTTGGTTCAGAGCCAGCTAAGATAAATAAAGAAATTATGTAAGAGCTTGCCCAAATCCGCACAGTTATGGAGCTAATGATGAAGTAGAATCTGGAGCGAGTCAATGCAGTGGTTCATCAGTCTCCACGTGTACCTATGTATGATGAGCCTTACTATGAGAAGGACACTTGTTTTATTTATGATCAGATGGGGTGTTTCTGGACCAATGTCCAAGGGTTCAATCTAGACTATTAGAGCCAAGGTCAAGGACCAAGGTTAGAACTTCAACAGAGATGGACCTTTGAGGAACAACCGTGGAGGATACTATGACCGAAATAGGGGTCCAGATAGAGTAGCAGATTTGGGTAGCAGAGATGGTTATAGAAATGGTACATATATGCCACCGTACAACCATGACACAGGTCTGAGTAGCACACAAATTAAGGATTTATTTGACCAAATGTTAAAGAAACTTGAGACATAGAATGAGACTTTGAGGGGGATGAAATATGAATCTCTAGTATTAACTAGTAAATTGAGTCTCAATTTGTTGTTATCAAATAGCTTGAGCAATAGTTTGGTCAAGTATCGACTCAATTCAATTAGCTTCAGAGGGGTACATTGCCTAGCAACATAGTTTAGAACCCTAAGAATGAAGGGCATTGTATGGCTACTAGTTGTGGTGGCAAAAGCACTATTGATCCTCCCATGCTAGTTGATGAGGATGATATTCAAGAGGAGATAGTTGCAGTCAAAGATATTGATACCAGAGATGATCATGGCAAGGATGGGGAGAATGAAGCTGCTGATGCACCATAAAAATTAAACCCCATTCTTAGGGCTTCTCCTCTCTTCCCTCAAAGAACCAAAAAGAGAGAGGAGGAAGGCAAGTTCAAGCACTTTCTCTCCATGCTGAAACAACTCTCTATCAACATCTCTCTTATTGAGGCATTGCAGAAGATGTCAAGGTATGCAAAGTACATGAAGGACCTGGTTATGAAGAAGCATACTGTAAGTGAGGAGCTCTCACAAGAGCTTCAACATTGTAGTGTGATTACTACGAGGACCTTAGTCCAAAAGCAAAAAGATCCCGATTCTTTTACCATACCATGCACCATTGGATATGTAGAGTTTGAAAGAGCATTATGTGATCTATATGCCAGCATTAATTTTGATGCTAATTGTAGTCTTTAAGAAGCTAGGATTGGGAGCCCCCACTCCGACGAGCATATGGTTATTGATAGTTGACTGCACCGTGAAGAAGCCTATGGGGATACTATATAATATGCTGGTGATAGTTGAAAAGTTCATATTCCCTACAGACTTAGTGGTCCTAGATTGTGAAGTCAACTTCGAAGGCCTAATCATCTTACAGAGACCATTCCTGGTCACTGTGTGAGCACTAATGGATATGGAAGTCAGGCAACTTAGGTTACGATTGAATGACAAAGTTGTTATATTCAATATTTATCAATCTATGAAGAGCCCAGATGATTTGAAGAATGAAGTCTGGGCAATTGGTGAAGTCTAATAACCAAGTTGTCCAAGTCATGCCACGATAATAAATTAGGTGCTACTTGGGAGGCAAGCCAATATTTTTTATGTAATAGTTGTAGTTGTAGCATTATTTTTAATTTATGGACTCATAGGTAGTTTATTTTCTTGTATTTTGGTTGTAATCTTGGAAGTTGGGCTAGTTGCATATAGGGTAATAGTGTGCTCTATAAAGCATGTGCAGGTACTTGGCTAAGTTATCCACTCTTAGCTGAGAAGGACATCAGGAAGTGCCTCGATGATTGGTTCTATGGGTCGAAAATAACTTCACGACCCGTACACAATCTCGTAGACATTTCCAGTGAGTAAAAAGTTGTGAACTCCAATCTATATGCCAACTTTATGATCCGTAGGTAAAACTATAGGCCATGAATAGGGTTCGTGGATGCCAGGTAAGTTTCCTGAACTTATACTAAGTGTTGAGGTCTATACGACCAGCTCTACAAGTTGTACTTCATGCTACAACTTGTAGACTAGTCCGTGAAACTCAGCCTTGAAAAATAGGGTTTGGATGTTCTACAAAATCATAATTCATAAGCCGTAAAACATTTTATGACCCATAATCGGGGTTTCATAGAGTCTAGGCCCATCAGACTTTAAATGACTCGATCGAAGTATAAATATTTCTGACAAATTATTTTGACCCCATTTCATCCCTAATTTACAAAAGCACCTGACCAACCCCCACCTCCAATTCGACCACCGACAGCTATCACTTCCACCATTCTCTGGAAAAGTTTTTCAATGGCCTAGGGTTTTAGTGTCTCTCCACCTCTTTCATCTTCTACAATCTAATCATACAAATTGGTAAGTTTATGGTTAACCAAATTCCATTAATTTGCCTAGATTTGTATGATTAAATTGTAAATTATGTCGAGAATGGTTATGTTAGACACAGATCTATATGTACAATTGACATGTTGTTAATTAAATTATGGTTGCTTGTTCTTGAAATATATGTCTAAAATCAGAATTTGGTATGATTGCTTTGTTGTATGATCGAACAATATGCTTTGGCACCTATTGAATCCCCCACCATTTGTGATAAATTAATTGTGGGTGTAAATTGGTGGATGATGACAAGGGTGCATAATTTTGTTGATTAATTCATCCATATAGAGTCGGAAGGCCTGGAGAAGCATATCTATTATACTTGAAGGGGTACATTTGTTGACTATCATGTTGGGGTATTAGTTGTTGTGTTAATACCCTATGGATATGTGTGTATTACTTTGATGCTAGTAGAATAAAATGAAAGAAGTCATATGCGAGTTCATTTTAACAAACTTAGAAACTCATCTAACTGAGTTTTCTAGCCTACGAATGCCTTTTACGACCTGTGGAACATTCTAGGGGTCATAATTACCCCTTGTATAAGATTCCAAAAACCTAAAGTTTATGAGTACCTATTAGAGAAGACCTACAAGTCATACACCATTTTACAGCTCGTAATAAGGTCTCATGGATCCTTGCCTGGAATAAATTTAGACATTGGAATACTCTACTACTCAATCTATGATCGTAGAATATTCTACGAGTTGTACCTAGTCTCATAGACTTTTCCAGTGAACAAATATTTTGTGACCACTATTTTACGAGAGCCCTCTGTGGATTGTAGTATCCACTATGACCCGTAGAGATGCTTTCGTAGACCCTTCTGTAACTAAGTCTAACTTGTTTTTACATTTCATATTGTGATCTATGGGGCTAACAAAGGATCATAAATCATTAAGGGGTCATGAATGATTAAGAGAAACAAAGGGTGGTTCATGTGTTAGGTACTATGGCCCTGAAAATTAAATGTGATAAGATTAAGGCCTTATAGAGGATTCTCAAAGATGAGCCCTCGAAGGATAAGCAGACTCCTACCCCAAGTGGATCGGTAGAGGACCTTGACATCCATCCGGTCCTCGAGGCCGCTAGACCTCAAACGAGAGCTGGGCATACCCAGGTTGTTTTCGTCTGCACTCCCTAGTCTTATGAGAGAGGCCACGATGGGAGATATTCTATTTAGATGACCCCATCCATAGAGGAGTCCAGCTCAGAGCCAGGCTCCGGCAACAGATTGGAGATAGAGCCTTCTGCTATACTGTTGGCATCACCATCTCCAACAAATGCACTCACTAGTCAGTGATGTGTCGCGGGAATATAGGATATCTATGTTGAGGATTCATAAAATACAGAGTGGTACAAGCTAGCCCGCTCTATTTATAAGGAGTCCCAAGTAATCCCAAACAGACTTAACAGTGTCCTTGGTCTCCAGGACACGATGATCAGATCGGGCTTCTGCGGCACACAACTCTTCCCAAGGGCAAGAAGCTCCTCTCTTAACCCAGATTAATTGAGACCAGAGTGAGGAGCTAGCTGGTGGACATCTCGAAGACCATCATCCATTGCATTTTACTTGGGCATAGAGTTCCCTGCCCCTAGATCCACAACTATTTTTGACTACAGAGTAGGGAAGACGAAGGACTTGCTGGTGATGGTAAAATTAGAAACAAAGCCAGGTTGATAAGATGGGTGGTTGGTTTGATTATTGAGAAAGGTTCAGAACCTATATAGGTCACCACTCACTCGGAGCGTATTATCAAAGCTTCACCCAGTTTCCCTGCCAAGATTTGGTAGGCAGTTGTCTGATCATATATCCAGCCGATACTTGCTGATAATACCTTGACATCGGAGTGTACAGTACTAGTTACCAACATCTTGGCTAGTTATAAGACTGATTGGGCCCGCCTTATTGCCGAGTAGATTCATGAGGCTACCCTAAAAAGGTCCACCTCCATTTTTTTTCCTTACTTGATATACGAACTCTTTCTTGATCAAGGGTGGAGAGCTTACACCAACTGAACTAGCTGATCGAGGACTAGCACACTTTGGATGCTAGCATAATCAAGGCTGAGGTGAACCCAATGGCACTTCGGTGAGCACTGCACTAGCCTACCTCTATGCTAGAGTTCTTCACCCCAGTACCATGGCCTGAGGTTCCATAGACCACCACCACTGCTGCTGCAATTGATGATAGGCCCCCTACAGCCTAAGGTAGATGAAGAGAGGGGGCCCACTACTTTTGTTCCTGCACCATAGGCCACTTCATCATAGGCTGCACCCGCGGGCATGGTCTACTTGTCTGCCATATCTATACAGGATATGGTGCAGAGGTTATCACATGCTTAGTCGTAGTTCACTCACCTAGTTCAACAGATTAGGACATGGGTCTGCTGGGGGATTTTAGACTTGGAGGGTAGCATGCAGGCATACACGGTCACTACTATTTAGGAATATCTTTTCATTGTCAATGCCCATATTGACACTTTCAAGACCAGGGTACATTAGAGCCTGAACACAGCCAAACCAGCAAACCTGACGACTATCCAAATGGAGATCCAGCGACTCCGAGTTGAGATGATAGCAACACCAGTGATAGTACCAGACCATGTCTCAAGTGTTAGTGGTAGATCTTTTTGCTCCTGATGAACATATCCAGCCTTCCCATGGAAAGTGAAATGCCCCAAAAAATGTGCTTCAAAAATACCCATAATTGTAATTTTCATATATCTCAAAATTCGTGTGTGATATTGAAAATTTGACTTCATATTCTCGATCAGGGGGAAAAATTGAGTAGGAAATAGGTATAACCCCAATTTGAAAGGACCCATTCCGAAAAATAATTTTTGCAAAAATTTGATTTTCAATTGTTATCAGCTCCCTGGCGGCGATGCGCCAACGGCGCAGATAAGTGTTAAAGGACCCTTCACAATGGGTCAACGTCATGCCAATGACACAGACTAGTGTAGTGTTTTCCCCTGTTTTTCTATTTCGGCCCAAGGGCATTGGGGTCATAGTCCCATGCCTACCTATGCGTGAAAACACCTAAAGTTAGCCATTTTTCAACTCTATATCTCTCAAGACCTTCTCAAAAACCTCTCTAAGACTTAACTATATATCTTATTCAAATTTCAAGGATTTCAAGCCTAACTTTGGAAGTCAAGGATTCTGTTCAAGCTCTAAGTTATCTTCGAGCTCATCTCAAGAAACCCCAAGTTTGAGGTATGTGGGTTTCATCCATGTAATCCTTTCGCCTATGGAGCCTAATCTTCATTTTTATGAAAATAACATATTTTTTAGTTGTATTACCTATGGGTATCTCTTATTATGAATTTTTATTATAAATTATGATACGATTTTATGAAATGATGATATATTATGCATGACTATCTATTTCAAGCTTATACCATGGTTTGATTATATTTATTAAGACTATGCATGTTTTGAGCTATCAAACTATGATATACTATGAGATTTGATAGAGGATTTCAAGCTACCCTATATGAGGGTTTTTCAATATGTTAGTGGGTTAATTTGCATTGAGTTTTTCCACATGCTTTCACTTTTGAATTGCATGATTTGAACTAGTATCATGAGTCTACCAAGTGTTTGATAAAATGTCAAGTCAAGAATTCTCAAGTTATTGATGATCTATTCCATGATTTATATGTCAAATGACTATATAATGATTAAGGGCTTCCAAGTATGTATTGAATTTATGAAAGTATCTATGATTTTACAAGTATCAAGTTAAGCCCTATTTCAAGAATTATTTCCTTTTGTGAGTCATTCATGTTAAAGCAAAGGTTCATGTATGATTATGATCTATTATTATGTTTCAAGCTAGGCTCACCATTAGAGGTGAAGTATGTTTAAGAGCTACTCATGTCATGATTCCAAGTTTATTACAAGTTATTAAAGTTATGATTATTTCAAGAATTCTGTGGGATTAGACTTAGCACCGACGGATTGGATGTCGGCGTGGACTATCTACAAGGGTCAATACACACTTCCTCAAAGTATAGGACAACATAGGATTATGTTATACCCTTTCTATACTAGTGAATCTATTTAGTGCACTTTATCATGAAATTCACCCCAAAATGGGATGAGTTCTCATAAAGGAGGCAACTTCTCTGAAATGGGATGGGTTCCCGTAAGGTGAAGTATGATTTACCTTGGCAAGTATACCACCTCTTTATCAATGAGATTCCAAGTTATAGCTCACCTGGTCTTACTCTTTGTCGGTTGAGGTCTCTTTCCACATATATATAATGTTCTATGCAAGTTGAATGATTTATAAACATTACTCTTTGTCGGTTGAGGTCTCTTTCCACATATATATAATGTTCTATGCAAGTTGAATGATTTATAAACATTACTCTTTGTCGGTTGAGGTCTCTTTCCACATATATATAATGTTCTATGCAAGTTGAATGATTTATAAACATTACTCTTTGTCGGTTGAGGTCTCTTTCCACATATATATAATGTTCTATGCAAGTTTAGTGATTTATAAACATGTTTTACTTCAACCATTAATCATGCATGCTATATTGAGATTATGCTTATCTATTACCTTCCATAGACCACCACCACTGCTGCTGCAATTGATGATAGGCCCCCTACAGCCTAAGGTAGATGAAGAGAGGGGGCCCACTACTTTTGTTCCTGCACCATAGGCCACTTCATCATAGGCTGCACCCGCGGGCATGGTCTACTTGTCTGCCATAGAATTACTAATGCATACTTATGCCTACATGATATTAACATGTAGGAACTGAAGTACCACTTGATCATCCTCTACGTGGCTAGTACGATCCATTGAAGCAAGGTTTGGTGGGTCCTCAAGTCTGGGGACACTATCTTTACTACTCTTGTTATTGAGACTTCTTTGTTTAAACGCTTGTTATTATTAGGGTGAGCACAAAAAGTATCTTGACCCCCGCTCCATTATATGTTTAGAGGTGTTGTTGGAATATTCTGATGTATTTATGTTATGAGCTTGACTCTTTATGGTTTTATGATTATCAAAGACTTCTTTTAGTCCCACTTCCCTTTTTATACTATCTCTTGTTGTTGTTTACTTTTCTTTCACGACCAAGGATGTGTGATTGATATGTTAAGAGGCTCGATTAGTACCCTCCGGGTTCCCGTTCACTGTGTCACATCTAGGCCCTAAGCTTAGGTTTTGATAAACTTGTTACCAGAGCAATATGTTATTAATGGTCCTCGAAATCCAACACACCACATTGATTAGAGTCTTATTCATGGTTGTGAAGCATACCACAACTATGAATAAGAGGCTGTAAGGCGTTTTAGGAAATGTTTCACTTCTTCATAGTCTATATCATGTATTAGGTGTAAGTTTAAGGCTTTTTCCCTAAAGAATGCTTTTTGCTATTCTTGATCATGTCAATTATAAGAGGAAGGTTAAGGAGAGCCCGTACACCCAAGGAGCAACCGACCCCTCCTGCTCCTCAAGCTCCTCAAGGTGGAAGGGTAGCCCAAAATGAGCTCTGAGATGCTATTGCAATGTTGGCTCATGCTATGACCAACCAAATCAACCAAGAGGCCCCCTTATGCTCCCACTCCGCTTCTAGGATAAGGGATTTCACTAAAATAAACCCACTAAAGTTCCATGGATCCAAGATGGATGAGGATCCCCAAGAGTTCATAGATGTGGTGTAGAAGGTGCTATCATCATGAGGGTCAATTCGAAGGAAAAGCCAGAGTTGGCGGCCTACCAACTCAAAAGGGTGGCTTAAATTTGGTTACATAATGGAAGTTGGAGAAGGGGAATGATGATGCAATCCCTTGGGAAAAGTTCAAAGACACATTTCTCAATCGGATCTTTCCTATCGAGCTAAGGGAGGATAAGATGAAGTTTATGAACCTTAAGCAAGTTTCCATAACTGTGAGGGAGTATGACCTCAAGTTCAACCAACTCTCGAAGTATGCTCTACAATTGGTTACCGAGCCTAGATCAAAGATGAACAAATTTGTGTCGGGAGTGCCCAACTTAGTTAATGAGAAATGTCATACTGCCATGCTAGTAAGTGATATGGATTTGTCCCGCCTCATGAATTATGCCGAATAACTAGAGGGGCAAAGCTTAGAAAAATGAGTGTTGAGTCCAAGAGGGCTCATTTTGAAGGTGGTTTCCAGAATTCCAAAGGTGGCCAGTTTCCTCAAGGTCACAAGTTCTAAGGCCAATGGTCTTTTAATACTCCAAATAAGAGATTTTCCAATAATAATCCAAGAATCCAAGGTGGTAATGGAGGAATGATAAAGCCTAGATATCTAAGGTATGAAAAGAAATAGTGGTCTATGTTTGAGGAATTCTAATGCTTGCTTTGGTTGTGGTGAGATGGATCACAAAGCTATTAATTGTCCTCATTCACAAGACAAAGTTAGAGATGGTCGACCACAAGGCCAAGGTGCAAATGGGGTCAAAGGGGAAGAGGAGGCCAATAAGGGGGTGCAAAAGCCAAAATAGATTCTATGCTCTTCAAGGGAGGCAAGGGGTGAATAAGGTGCCCCATGTCATCACCAGTATATTAAAGGTTTTTAATTTTGATGTGTATCCATTGATTGTCTTGGGTGCCACTCTTTCTTTTATTGCGCCTTTTGTTACCAAAAAGCTTCATGTTAGTCCTGAATTGTTATGTGAACCTTATGAAGTGCTACCCCTATTGGTGAGTCCATTGTTGCTAAAAACAATCTATAAAAATTGTCCCGTGTTTATTTTGCAAAAAATCTTGCCTTATGATTTTATTGAATTATATATGGTGAATTTAGTATCATTCTTAGGATGGATTGGTTGTATACACATTATACTTTTGTTGATTATAAACCCTTAGGGTTCAATTTTAATTCCCTAATGAACCTGTCCTTGAGTGGGAATGTTGTAATATGGTGGTCAAGGGTAGATTCATTTCTTGCCTTAAAGCCCAAAAGTTATTTTTTAAGGGTTATCTCTATCATCTTATGAGGGTTAGAGATGTTGAGTCCAAAATCCTTCCTATTAAGTCAGTTCTGGTGGTCAATGAGTTTCTTGATGTCTTTCTTGATGAACTAACTGGTATTCCTCTCGAAAGGGAAATGGACCTTAGTATAAACCTCCTTCCCGATACTCAACCCATTCCTATTCTCCCTTACCGTATAGCCCCAGCGGAGTTGAAGGAGCAATTGAGGGATTTGTTGTAGAAGGGTTTTATAAGGCCTAATATGCACTGGTGTTATTTGTGAAGAGCAATTGTGGTTCTCTTAGAATGTACATTGATTATCGGCAACTTAATAGGGTCACCATAAAGAACAAGTACCCTCTACCATGGATTAATGACCTTTTTGATCAACTTCAAGGGGCTAGTCATTTTTCTAAGATTGATCTTCGATTCGGGTATCACCAAGTGAAAGTGAGGGAGTGTGAAATTCCCAGGATGTCTTTCCAGACTAGGTATGGTCACTTTGAGTTTTGTCCTTTGGGTTGACTAGTGCACTAGCTATATTTATAAATCTTATGAATAGGGTCTTTAAATGCTACCTTGACTTGTTTGTGGTGATTTTTATTGATGATATCTTGATTTATTCCTATAGTGAGGAGGAGCATGTGGATTAGTTGAGGGTGGTTTTGCAAATCTTGAGGGAGGAGAGGTTGTATGAAAAATGTGACTTAGGTTGAACAAGTTTGCTTTCCTAGGGATTATGGTGTTGAGTGATGGCATTAAGGTAGATCCTAAGAAGAGGGAAGTGATTAGAAATTGGCCTAAACTTTTGACACCATCGGATATTAGAAGTTTCTTGGGTTTGGCGGGTTATTACCAGAGGTTTATGAACGGCTTCTCTTCTATTGCTTCTCGTATCACCAAATTGACACAAAAGAAGGCAAAATTTGTGTGGACCAATGAGTGTGAAAAGAGTTTCCAAACTTTGAAGGATAAGCTTATCTCCGCTCCTATCTTGTAACTACCGGAAGGGTTTGTTGTATATTGTGATGCCTCAAGAATTAGTTTGGGGTATGTCTTGATGTAAAGTGATAAGGTGGTAGCATATGCCTCTAGACAACTTAACGTACATGGGAAGAATTATCCAACCCATGATCTTGAATTGGCAGGCCATAGTATTTGCTTCAAAAAATTGGCGTCACTACTTGTATGGGGTTCATGTTAATGTGTTCACCCAAAAAGATCTTAACTTGAGACAAATAAGGTAGTTAGAGCTCCTTAAATATTATGATATGAGCATGCATTATCACCCCGACAAACCTAATTATGGTCAATGCTCTAATTAGGGTGTCTATGGGTAGTCTAGCTCATGTTGACGATGGTGGCAAAGAGGTGGCTAGAAAGGTTTACCGATTGGCTAGATTGGGGGTTAGGTTGGATGAAGTTGATAATGCGGGTGTAGTGGTTAATGAGGGTTCTAAATCTTCTTTGATTGATGAGGTAAAGGCAAAACAAGATCTTGACCCCGCCTTGCTATAGTTGAAGGCTTTGGTGAGAGATGGTAAAAAGGAGGTTTTTGTAACACCCGAGAAATTATCGAAATACCCCAAGAATGGAATCATGCGCAAAATGCATCTTTCCAAGCTCCAATAGAAAATCTGAGACCGAATTTGTGATCCGTTCAAAAACCTTAGTGGTACAGTGGACTTGACCCTATTTTTGAGAAATCGAGATGAAAAATAAATTTTAGTAATTAAATCTAAAAATAGTGTTGGTGCGCATCCAAGGCCCAACGCGTTTGGGACGTGGACCAACATTTATATTTTTAAGAAAATTTTCTACGGGATTGAAAAATTAATCGAAAAGCGATATACTAAAATTTACACATAAAACGCATTTGACAAATGGGATTATGTGTATTTACATACCAAAATGATTTTTCAACGCATTTTAAGTTTTTAGTCAAAAATTATACATGTGCGCGTCCTAGGTGCGACAGGGACTGAATTTTTTTGAATTAAAAACTTTTCTTTTGTTTTATGAGGGGTATTTTGGTCAATCCCCAGCCCTCCTAGACTTTATGCATGACCAATATAAGTCATTTTAGGTCTAAAAAGTATTTCTAAACGCATTCTAAACTTCCTTACGCTAAAATTGAGTTGGGGTTCTTGAGAGAAGAAGAGATGAGAAGCTAGGGTTCTAGATGTTGAGGTCAATCCCTTATGAATTCAATTATCTATCTCCCTACCATGTATGTAAGGCTATCTAAAAATCACTTTCTTAAAGTTATTCCATGTCCTTAGAACAAAACTTCACCAAGAACTAAGCCAGCCTCATTCCTATGAAGTACTGTGATATACTAAGGTTTTCTCATGAAAAGTTTACTAAAATTTCTACTTCTATTTTTAGAATTGCATTGTTGAGCATGTTTCTTGTTGAGCATGTTTCATTACATCATTAAGTGTGTTACAGTTACAAGAATCATGATTGATTGAGAATAATTTCCCTAGCATGTTTTTACTTGCATGGGAGAATGATTATTTTACTGCTAGTATATAACCAAACTTATGTAAAGTGAGATAACATATTTTCTTGAGATTAAGTTATGAAACAAGTTTTAGAAAAGCTAGTTTAAAGTAAACATTTAGAGCCAAGGCTCCAAGCAGTATATTTTTAGTTTACCCCTAGAGTGGGATATGTTTTCAGATATAAGCACAGTGCATGTTTTGGGAGTAGTATTGAGCACCAAGGTGGGTACAAGTTCAGATAACTCCAACCCATAAACTATGTAGCCATCATAGGATAGGATTGTACCAGATGTACAACTCCTTATACGCTACTGAGATGGCCTAATTTTGGGATGGATCCACTACCCTAGTTTTTGTTCTTTACCCTGACAAAGTATGAGATGGCTCTGGCAGCGCAGGCAAGATGTTGTATCATCACTAAGCTCATAGTGGTGGTTATTGGTTAGAGAAACTTCCCAAAAAGTAAAGTTTATTATTTTACACACTGAGATTTTATCATATCTTGATTCAAGTATTTCTCTCTGTCTGTTGTATAATAAATTGAGTTGAGCTATTTGTAGAGCCAAGTATTTGAGTATTATATTTTCATATATTTATTTTTCCTCATGAATCCATTAAAGTAAGTATTTCATTAACATTAAGTTGTACATTGAAATGAGTTTAAAAATATATCTTTTACTTGTATGACATACTTTTGTCTATTAAGTCATATTAAATTTTGGATTTAAAGTATCCTATCCTTATTATGTTTTGGCCATCTTACATATCGTACATCCCACGTACTGATGCTTTTGGCACTATATCATTTTATGATGCAAATTCTAGTATCCATGTTAGCAGATGTTCAGTGAGACAGTCCCCATTAGTAGTCAATGAGGCCTATTTGCATCCAGAGGAGCTCAGGAGCCTTTATTTCTTTGTATTTATTTTAGTTGAGGTAGTCATGAGCCTACTCAGGTGCCTTGTTCAGATTTAGTTCTTTAGAGGCTTCATAGACGAGAAAGATATTGTTCCAGTCATTTCTTTTAAATTGTTTGAGAGATTTTCAGTTAAGTTGTATATATTACTATTGTATCTTTAAGTTAATGAATTTTGAGCAAATTCTAGTTCATTATGATATTAATGTCTTCTGCTGAGTAAGTTTGAAAGGCCAAGTGGTTCGCTTGGGGACCACCGATGGTTCTCAAGTGCCAGTCACATCTAGGGTGTAGACTCAGGGCATGATAGTTTTCTCCCAAAGGGGAGATGGTTCCCTTAGGTACCTAGGTAATATAATTTGAAAGAATTGATCTTAAAGGAGGCCCATAATTCATCCTATTCCATTCACCCCAGTCATACAAAGATGTATAGAAACTTAAGGGAGGTGTATTGATGGGGTGGTATGAAAAGGGATATTGCCATGTTCATATCCGAATGTCACAATTGCCAACAAGTGAAGGCCAAACATCAAAGGTCGGGTGGCCTAGCCCAAGATATAGAAATTCCTACTTGGAAATGGGAAGAGATCAACATGGATTTTGTGGTTGGGTTACCTAAGACTAGGAAATATTTTGACTCTAGTTGGGTTATTGTGTATAGAATGACAAATTCAGCTCACTTCCTACCAGTCAAAACTACTTATGGTGCTGAAGATTATGCCAAGTTGTATATACATGATTTGGTTAGATTCCATGGGGTGCCCTTGTCTATCAAAATGGATTGCGGTTCTCAATTTACTTCTGACTTTTAGAGGTCCTTCCAAAGAGGTCTTAGTAGCAAGGTTAAGCTTAGCACGGCTTTTCATCCTCAAATGGATCATCAAGCCGAGATGACTATCCAAACTTTTAAAGATATGCTTAGAGCTTTTGTTTTAGAGTTTATGGGTATTTGGGATGAACAGCTTCTACTCATTGAATTTGCTTATAACAATAGCTATCACTCAAGCATTAATATGGCTCATTTTCAAGCTCTTTATGTAGGCATTGTAATCCCCGGCTGGGTGTTTGAAGTGGGGGAGATGGCCTTGCTAGGTCCGGATTTGGTCATGGAAGCTTTGGAGAAGGTGAGGTTGATAAGGTAGAGATTAAAAATAGCCCAAAGTAGAACAAAGTCCTACTCCGATGTGAGGAGAAGAGATCTTGAGTTTAAGTTTGGTGATTAGGTTTATTTGGTTTCACCTATGAAGGATGTGGTTCGATTTGGCAAGAAAGGGAAATTAAGCCCAAGGTTTATGGTTTTTTATAAAGTTTTGAGGAGATTGGGTAAGGTTGCATACGAGTTGGAGTTGCCTATGGAGATGAATATGGTTCATCCGGTCTTCCATGTGTCCATGTTGAGAAAGTGTCTGGGTGACCCAAGTTCTACAATGCCCATGGATGTTGTGGGTGTTGTAAAAGATAATTTGACTTATGCGGAGGTCCCGGTGGAGATTTTTGATAGCTGGGTAAAGAGGTTGAGAAACAAAGATGTAGCTTTCGTCAAGGTCCTTTGGAGGAACTAACAAGTTGAAAGTGTCACATGGTAACTCGAGGCGGACATAAGAAAGAGATACCCATACCTCTTCTACTCTACTCAAGCCGAAGGTACTAATTTAAATTCCCTATATGATTTCAGGTCTTACATTTCAGCCCTTATGTCATTTTGCATGCATTCATGTTTATGTTAACAAGTTTATGGTGATTTTGACATTCATATTGAGATTTTTGAAAATGATGTTTAAGTGCATTTGTTGCCTTCATGTTGGGCTGAAACCTTCTCGAGTACTTCTCTTATGTACGTTTCTTTGACATTTGGGTATGAATGTTCCCAAGGGGGAGATATTGAGACGCCCCAAAAATGTGCTTCAAAAATGCCCATAATTGTAATTTCCATATATCATAAAATTTATGCATGATATCAAAAATCATGACATCATATCAAAAATCAGAGGGAAAAATTGAGTGAGAAATGGGTATAACCCCAATTTTAGAGAACCCGAGAAGAAAAATAATTTACGCAAAAATTCAATTTCCAGTGGCCATCCACGCCCTGACCACGACGCGCCAGGGGCACAGATCAATGTTGAAAGACCCTTCATGATGGGTCTGCATCACAGACAATGATGCGAACCAGTGTTAATTTTTCCACTATTTTTTTATTTCAGCCCAAAAGCATTGGGGTCATAGCGCCATGCCCACTTATGAGTGAAAACACCTATACTTAGCTATTTTTCAACTCTACATCACTCAAAGCCTTCTAAAAAACCTCTCCAAGACTTAACCAAATATCTCATTCAAATTTCAAGGGTTTCAAGCCTAACTATAGAACTCAAGTATTCTTTTAAAGCACCAAGTTATCTTCAAGCTCATCTCAAGAAAACCCAAGTTTGAGGTATGTAGGTTTCATCCATGTAGTCCTTTCGCCCATGGAGCCCAATCTTCATTTTTATGAAAATAGCATGTTTTTCAGTTGTATTATCTATAGGTATCTCTTATTATGGATTTTGATTATAAATTATGTCGAGATTTTATAAAATTATGATATATTATGCATGACTATCTATTTCAAGCTTATACTATGGTTTGATTATATCTATTGAGACTATGTATGTTTTAAGCTATCAAACTATGATCTATTAAGAAATTTGATAAAGGATTTCAAGGTACCCTACATGAGGGTTTTGCAATATGTTGGTGGGTTGATTTACGTTGAGTTTTCTCACATGATTTCACTCTTGAATTGCATGATTTTGAACTACTATCATGAGCCCACCAAGTGTTTGGTAAAATATCATGTCAATAATTCTCAAGTTATTGATGATTTATTTCATGATTTACATGTCAAGTGACTATATGATGATTAAGGGCTTTCAAGTATCTATTGAATTCATGAAAGTATCTATGATGTTACAAGTATCAAGTTAAGCCCTATTTCAAGAATGTTTACCTCTTGTGAGCTATTCATGTTAAAGCAATGGTTCATGTATGATTATGATCTATTATTATGTTTCAAGCTAGGCTCACCATTAGAGGTCAAGTATTAAGAGCTACCTATGTCATGATTCCATGTTTATTACAAGTTATTAAAGTTACAATTATGTCAAGTATTCCATAGGATTTGTCTTAATACCGATGGATTGGATGTCGGTGTGGACTATCTTCAAGGGTCCATACTCCTTTCCCCAAAATATGTGCCAACATAGGATTATGTT
Organism: Solanum virginianum; assembly: GCA_000787875.1. Lineage (NCBI taxonomy): Eukaryota > Viridiplantae > Streptophyta > Magnoliopsida > Solanales > Solanaceae > Solanum > Solanum virginianum. The sequence goes on from DF357628.1 coordinate 69,421, forward strand.
ATACCCTTGCTATACTAGTAGATCCATTTAGTGTACTTTATCATGAAATCCACCCTAAAATAGGATGGGTTCCCATAAGGTAGATTACTTCTTCAAAATAGGATGGACTCTTGTAAGGTAAAGTATGGTTTACATTGGCAAGTAGACCACCTCTTTACCGATAAGGGGTAACCATCAGAATTCCAAGTTATAGCTCGCTTAGTCTTAGTCTTTGTCGGTTGAGGTCTCTTCCCACATATGTATCATGTTCTATGTAAGTTCAATGATTTCTAAACATGTTTTACTTCAAACATTGATAATGCATGCCATATTGAGATTATGCTTATCTATTGCCTATTCTTATGCATTGCTGACAGTAACCACTTTCATATTGGAGTGTGAACATCATCAAAAATTATGGTGCCGTTGTCGGGGAATAGGGCTAGTTTTGACGTAATTTCACTATTAGTTAATTCTAGTGTTAATTTTTGTTTTTGTTGTTTGATTTAATTGCAGGGCGTACTAGGTTGTATGCCCAACACAAGAAGTCATGGCAATCCCTTAGCTCCAATCAACTTGGAGATCCATCAACTTTTTAGAAGAATAGCTCAAGTGGATGAGGATATCGTGGTTAAAGAGGATATGAATATGAATGATGAAATAGGAAGAAAGGAGAATCCATCACAACGGGATAATAGGCCACAGCTTAGGGACTTCAACGATAATGCTTATGGATGGAATCAATATCATTAGAATCCTATGGCCATGGATGTTACTGGTGCTATAGTGTTGCCTCTACTACCGGAAGATGCTAAGTTCTCGGTATTGAGTGGATTACTTCAAATGCTCAAAAACCATGGATTATTCATAGGGCTACCTTCAGAGATCCCCACCATCATCTCCAAAATGTGGTATTTGTTTGTAAGAGTGTCATGGGGACATAAAATCTTTCTCTTGATGCCATTGGTTTAAGAGTTTTCCCATTGTCACTGACTGGCAATGTTACTGTGTGGTTCTTTGAGCTTCCTCCGGGTACCATAACAAGTTGGGCTTAGCTTTAGATAGTATTCCTTGAAAGATATTTCTAAGTATCTAAAAAGTTGAAGCTCAAGGATCAAATAAACCACTTTGAGCAATTGCCGAGTGACTATTAGCACAACATGGGAGAGATTCACCAAATGCTTGAGGATGCTCCCCAATCACAAGATTATTGATGATGTCTTTGTTGAGATTTTCTATTGGGCATTGAATAAGAATAGTCAAGCTTGCACCGACACAATCATAGGAAGCATGTTCCTTGACCAACCTTTTGCACTGATAGCCATAAGGATAGAGGAAGTTATCAAAATTAATAGAGCATGGGGTCAATGAGAGCGGGGTGTGATGAAGACTTCTTGTGAGGTCAACACCAACAATGAGCAAGCAAAGGTCAATGAGGAGTTCATGGAGCAACTTGCTCAACTTCGCACAAGCATGGACTTGGTTGTGAAGCAAAACCAAGCAAGTGTGAAAGTGGTCACTTACCAACCTCCTAAGGCTCCCATCTATAAAGATCCATTCTTTAATGAGGATGCATGTTTTGTAATCAACCAAGTGGTGGGTTTTCGAAAAAACCCTCAAGGGTCTAATTCGGACTATTGGTGGCAAGGGTCCTGGAATCAAGGTGGGAACTTCAATCATGATGAGACATATAGAGATAACTAGAGCGGATACTATGAAAGAAAGAGAGTGCTAGATGCCGAATGGGGAAGAAGAGATTGCTACAGGAATGGTCTTTATGTGCCACCTCACAACCATGATGCTGGGTCAAGTAACTCTAGGATCGAAGAGATGTTCAACAAGATGTTGAAGAGAGTCGATCATCATGATGAGACTTTGAAAGGAATGAAGATGGATATTTTAAGCATTAGTCAGATACTAGAGTCTCACTCAATGGCAATTAAACAATTGGAATAATAATTCGGGCAAATTTCTTCGCAGTTGAACAAATGCCAAAAGGGCACCCTACCAAGCAGCATAGTTCAAAATCCTAAGACGAAGGGCACTATATAGCAATGATGACTCAAAGTGGCAAAAGCACTATTGATCCCCCTATACTAATGGTTGAGGATGAAGCCGATGAAAGGGTCATTAATAGTAAGGTGATGATTGAGGAAGAAAGTAGAAGGAGCAAGGGAGTGGAAAACCAAGAGGTGGGAGAGCAAGAGAAAGTCAAGACAATCCCAAACCTACCTCCTCTATTCCCCCAAAGGCTTAAGAAAAAGGAAGAAGATGGTAAGTTCAAGCATTTCCTATCAATGCTTAAACAATGATCCATCAACATTCCCCTTTTGGAAGCCTTGGAGAAAATGTTCGGGTACCCCAAGTATATGAAGGATTTGGTAACAAAGAAGTGCACTCTGAGCCAAGAACTCTCACAAAAACTCCAACAATGCAGTGCAATCATGACAAAAAGCCTTGTTCAGAAATGAGAAGACCCTGGTACATTCACCATCCCTTGCACTATCGGTGATGTTGAATTCGCAAGGGCATTGTCTGACTTAGGAGCAAGCATCAACCTAATGCCTCTTGCCATATTTAAAAAGCTTGGTCTTGGCAACCCTACTCCGATGAGAATGCGTTAAAAAGTTGGAAGGAATACTTCTTGATGTGCTTGTTAAAGTTGATAAATTCATCATTCCCATGGACTTTGTGATCCTTGATTGCGAAGTTGATTTAGAGGTGCCCATTATTTTTAGAAGACTATTTCTGGCCACTGGGAGAGCCCTAGTGGATATGGATTTGGGTCAACTTCGGTTCAGGGTAAATGATGCAGAGGTCATGTTCAATATCCACCAATCCATGAAACGCTCGGACAAGTTCAAGAGTAAGGTGTGGACCCTTGATAATTGTTGATGAAGGACAATGATAAAGTCGAGCCACGATATTAAATAAGGAACTTCTGGGGAGGCAACCCAAGCATTTTTTATAATTATTTGTCTATTTCAAGTGTGTTTGGTTATTGAGAATTTAAGTAGTAGGATATTTGTGTGTTCTAAGTTGAAAGACATTGATGCAGTTGTAATATTTTGAAGATTATTATGTTTTGAAACTTCGTCTGCAGGTGAAAATTGAAGAACTGAAGATATGAGAAATTGGCACGTAGAGTAGCCTCTATAAGTAGGGCTACGAGTTGTAGTCACCACTATGACTCATAGCCATGCCTTGTAGAGAAAAACAGTGAGTATTAGAGGTTGGTACACACACTACAAGCCAACCTTACAATTCATAGGGTCTCCCACGAATTGTAAGTGGGGTTCGTCGTGCCCAGGTATGAATTTTAAATTTTTAGAAGTGTTGGGTCTGCTATGAGATCGGGGCTTATGAGTTGTATCACACCCTACGACTCATAGTCGGGGTCTCGTAGCCCCAATCTGTAACTTTTTAAAAGTGACCCAGTTAAATTATAAAAGGGGTCAAAATAAAATTTGACCCCATTTTTACTTGTATAAACCCTATGATCGATAGAAACCCCTAAAGTTTCTCCCCCATTCACTTTTCTGACTACAATCTCGACTACCCACGTCATGTTTCGATGAGAATTTCGATGAGGATACTATTTCCTACGGTTTTGGCATGCTTTCCTTGCTACATTGCTTTGATTCAATTCGTCTACAAATTGGAAAGTCTCGTGGTTACTTGTAATGCACTATGGTGGTAAGTTTAATCTATGGATAGTTGTGTATTTAGTTTAACCATGAATGTTCATGCCATGAGGTGATGTTTTGATCTAGATATAAAACCTAGGGTTTGTATGCTTTAAAAGGTCCTGCTGTGATTCAAACCTTGTTTGAACTTCTTGAGTGGGTGGTTGTAAATGTAAAAATTATTGCTCCATAGAATGTAGTGCTTAATTATTGCTCAGTCATTGTGTGAATTATCTTTAGAATTGGAATTTAGGAAGTGTGGGTATGTCTCATAGGCCATAGTATGTTGGTTTTGATTAAAAGTGTTTGAATTGTTCTTGCATTTCAATGGAATGTTTTGTTGATAAAAGCATGGGATTGGATATTAAATTACTCTTGGTTTTGGTCAATGTAATGAGGAACTGACTTTAATTCTTAAGGATACTAGTTGCTTTAACTTTCTGATGTCATTTTGGGACTACCTATGTGTCAAACATATCATATTGTTATTTTAATTACCAATATATAAGTTTGTTTATCTTGTTTGAGCTTGTTGTAGGAATGTGTTAGACACTACTGATGTCTTCTATTTTCAGCTACAAGGCCCTAAGTGTGAATTCCTAGGTTTGTTTGTCTTATTTGAGCTTGTTGTGGGAAAGTGTTAGACACTATTGGTGTCTTTTGTTTTCAGCTACGAGGCCCTCCTACGACTCATAGGCTCTCTACGAGTGATAGGTAACCCTATTAGAAAGCATTAGTCACCTGTGGTTTCTTCATGTTTCTCATACGAGACCAACATATGACTCGTAATACATGTTATGACTCATAGTAAGGGTTTTGTAATCCTAACTAAGTCTTAAAATGTCTCTGGAAATAGGTGAGAGGCTAGACTATGACTCGTATGCTCTCCTACGAGTCATAAATGCCCCTCAAATCTGAGTTCAGACTTCATTTTTGTGAGAAATTTTATTACTATGAGAACAATATACATATTTGTACTTGTATCTATAGGCCTCTAATTATATCAGAGATTTTTGTTTTGTTTCTATGTTTAACTGGTCATGTTTCGTGTTCTTTGCTCTGTGATCATTGATTGGTCAAATATCTTGTAGCTCATATGATGTTATATGTTTGTGTTGCAGACACAATGCCTCCAAAAGACAAACGAGCAATCCAGACATTACAATGAAGGTTGATTGATTAATCTTCTGAGGTCGAGAGATCTAGGGGGTCTCTAGAAGTCCACAGGGTTAGAATAGACCCGAAAGCTAATATACCTCAGACCCAGTCACATACAACGTAGAATCTCATGGAAGTTAGTAGTTTCTTCCAGTCTGAAGAGGAGGAATAGTAGGGTATTAGACGGGTCTGATAGTAGCCTACCACAGATGACCCTTACACATTCAGGGTCAGAGTCTGAGTTTGAGAGCACCTCCCAAACCCAAGAAGTCCAGTTACAACCCCCAACAGACCGCAGATGGTGTTTTCTAGGGATAAAAGAGATATATGACCAGGGGTCAGAGCCCAAGGGACAGGGCAAACTGGTGTGGTAGTTTTATGAAGAGTCTAGACTGAATGACTCAAGGTTGGATAAGGTGCCAGGATTAGATGAAGAATTAGACAAACACTGGCTACTAAATGACTCAAGGTTGGATAAGGTGCCAAGATTAGATAAAGAATTAGACAGACACTGGCTATGATGGACTATGCAACCACTAGGCAAGTATGCCCTTTACATGGTCCATGAGTTTTATACGGCATATCTTGCTACACTCTACCAAGGGTTATTGAAGAACAAGAAGCTAATTGACCAGTCAAGGTTTGAGTGGTACCAGTCCGGGGTAGGAGAGTTCCTATTTTTGAGGAGACTATTCGCAGAATTAAATTTGGGCCCACTTATAGAGTGTCTTAGTCTATCACAGAGTATGATGGATGCATTAACAAGATAAGGAGAGTGGTGACTGGGAAGGACATTGGGGCTAGGATAGAGCTTCTTCCAGCCAGATTTGTGAGGAGGGTTTCGAGCCGACGTTGGTTACAAACCATGCAGATCCTATAGTGAAGGCTCACTTTTCTTTTCGACCCAAGTTTTAGTGGTATATTATCCGTTGGCATATCTGACCCACTTTCATGGATAATCTGATCGCCCAGGTGCCACTTTATCATTTATAACTCCATATATGGCTAGTAAGTTTGAGATCTTTCTTCAATGTCTTCTTGAGTCCTTCAGTGTTTCTACTTCGTTATTAGCCAGTGTCTTAGCTGGTTATGAGATAGACTAGGCCCAGATCATATCAGAGCAGATCCACGAGTCAGCTGTCCGAATGAACACCTCACTACCATTTCCTGTTTTGCTTTATCATTTATGTAGTACAGCAGGTGTTCCTATCGAACCCCATCGGGACCAAGACATAGAGGCCACACGCACTATGGACCCCATCCTGATTAAGACTGACAAGAATCCGATGGGCTTACCATGAGTAGCTCCTTTAGCCATTCTAGAGTCATTCACAGTAGAGGCCCAAACTCAGAGTGCACCTTCAGCTACCACTGGTACTACTTCAGTTGTTATAGAGCCTATGCCAATCATTGAGATAGAGTCCATACCATCCTCTAGTACGCCAGTACCAATAATATCTACATTACAAGTTAAGTCTATTATCTCTGTTGTTGCTTTTTAGACACTATTTCATAGGGTGGCTATGGTGGAGTCCAGACTACAGGCTTTGGCAGCATAGGTCAGACCTTGGGTCAGCCAGACCATGAGAAACTCAAAGGAGAGGATGAAGGCATTCACCCGTGCATTGGTAGATGAGAGAGTCAGAGCGGTGGATGCCCGAGTTGATATATTTGAGGCAAGAGTCCAATGGAGACTTGAGGGCACTAGGCTTGCTGACACGAGCGTAGTGACTGAAGAGTTGGGAAAGTTCAAGACCGACCTATTATAAATTTTAGCAGCCCCTGTTGCAGTCCCAGGGGTAGCGTCGACGGGTGATGAGGTGTTTGACTGGCAAGCTGAGCGCCTGCATGGTCATGGGAAGAGGCCCTTCGAGACAAATGATTAAGAGATGAGCTAGAAAAGGCCTCGACCTGATGACCTAGTAGCCCTGGTAGAGGAGCCGATACCGAAGAAGGTGGTGCAAGAGTCGATCCTGTTGGCGGCCATATAGAGAGATAGGGAGCAGCAACATTCACATGGAGAGGGTAGTTAACGTACAACTATGATCCAGATTGCTGAAGAGGTGATAGTGTCACAGGACCCTGCTGGCCAGCCAGACATTGGTGCTTGATGCACTATGATATTTGACTTCTTTTGACCCTAATTCTTATTTTGTCATTATGGATACTTTATTTCTATTGTTGGCCAATTTCTTTATTCTGTTGGTTTTTGAATTCGTTTAAGTATTTTTATGTTGGATTTTGTTCTTACTTATATTCTGGATGTTCATTTTTAATTTTTAATGTATGTAAATATATATTTCTATGTCATCATGTTTGATTTTTGTTCTTGTCTTTACTTTGAGGACAAAGTATCCTATTTTGGTAGGGTGTGAGAAGTTATGAATTTAGATGAAGTCTGAGTAACCTCGAGTCCATAACTTCCCCTAATTTTGATCCCATGGATTTCTTGTCATGATTCTTTTTCCTTGTGGATGCTTACTTTTCTATTGAACTGGCATGTTTAGGTAGTGTAGATAATCTGTAAATTCATAGTAGTGTTATCTGTTGGCATATACATAGTCTTTAAATGCTTTTTGAATGATTTGAAAAACTAAGTACCCTTAAAATTATTGAGGTTATGATTATTAATGTATTCATGCATTTTAATGACCTGGTGATGTTTGTTTTGATAATGTAAAGGTAAGTTAAGGCTTGAAGCATAACCTGTGAATCTATACTTGATTGTGGGTGCAATTCCATGTGTGTTGTAAGCTTAATTTACTGCATTAATGCATCTTGTATGGACTCAAAACTTGCCTTAGTACTCTAAGATTGGTTTGGTGATGTGGTTGATGTGGAAAGGATCTTAGGCCTTTGCTTTTTGAATGAACCCACTATTATCCTAAATGACCTACCAAATAAGTAAGTGAATCCCTTGTTCCAAATTTTTGAGCCTCTCATGTACTCATTCTTTCTTGAAACCTTATTAGCTTAACCTTGTTTGATAAAATACCTTGATATTGGCCCTTGTCTATCCTTGAATATGTGAACCTTAATTGAGGCTAAAACCCTAGGTTGAGGGTGGCTACCAGTTATGGCCCTGGTTTGAGGAATAGATATTGTGTATTTCACCTCAGGCTAAAAGCCTAAGTTGAGGGTAGCCCTTATTGTGGTAAAGTAATAACAATGAGATAGTTAGTTGGGAAATAAAGAATCATGAGCCGAGTGAAGAAAAAGAAAAGAAAACTGCCTTGAATTGAGAAAAAGTAGCAAGAATTGAGTTCAAAAATAAGGCACAACTGAAAATAGAAAGAAGCACTCGAGAAAAGTTTGAAATAGGAGAATAAGGGTGGATTTAATGAAAAGGGTTGGATGATGGAAGAAAAAAAGTGTTGTTAAACATGGTTCAAGGATAGCTTTTAGTCAGTACTTGTCTAAAATTCCATACCAAAGCCCCCTGAACCTATGTTACAAGCCCATATCCTAAAGTGATCCAAATCCACTTTATTACCATGCCAGAAGATAAGTATAGAGGCAAGCCTATGGTGTTAGTCAGTGTGCATGAATTTCAATTGTGAGAGTGAGAATGCATCCTCAATCTCAGTCCCTAAATTCTAATTGCTTCTTGAGTGAGTAAGAGGGACTTCTTTTCTGTGAGGGCATTTGCACTAATTGATTAGCATATGGCTACACCAGTGATTGTGGATGGCTGATGCTCCTTAGCTTATCATAGTTGGGTTGCCAGATTCATCATCATGTTTTGTTGTGCTTAGTAGCTTTACAATTTGGTTTTGAAAATGATAGTGCGGTACTTGGATTAGAGTGAAAAATATATATGCCATTGGTATAGCTGCTATATATTTCTTATTGTCTACGTAGATTGAGTTGTCACTTGAGGACAAGCAACAATTCTAAGTTGAGGGTGTTGATGTGCTGCCAAAATACAACACATATAATGCCTAAAAAAAGGGATTTTGTGAATTCTTAATGCAACCTTTTATGGTTTTTATGTGTTTCTGTGTTGTTCTTATAGAAAAGTTAGGTGGGCATGATTTTGGAGAAAAGTTGCATATTTTACTGAACCATAAGACATACAAAGTCACCTACGCGTCATACCGCAAGCTACGAGTCGTAAGATGCTATCGTAGCAAGAAACAGAGACCAAAATTCAGAAATCTGCTAAGTGGAGGTCAACCCGATGAGGCTACCCTACTAGTCATAGGTCTCATTACGACTTGTGTGGGTGTACTCGTAGCAAGAATCAGATAGCCAAAATGTTGGACCAAACACTGAAGGCTTAGACTATGAGAAGAGCATATGAGTGATAGCCCAAGCAAAGACTCATATCAATAGGTCGTATCAGTTAGGTTCAAGATGCCAAGAACCTGATACGAGACCCCGACTATGACTCGTAGGCTATCCTATGAGTCATACCTGCGTGGTGTACTAGCTCTCAGCTGTCTTTTCTGTGTAATTTTTAATGTTATTTTGTAAACACTATAAATAGTTTAAGTTAGGGATTTATTGAGAGGATTCAAAAGAGAGAAGGATTTATCATCTTTGAATATATTCTCAAGAAAATTTTTAGGTGTTTAGCTTAGTTTATCATTTTCCCTTGGAAAATTCTATTTTGGGGATTGCAAATCTCGCTTTGTGCTTATTATAAATCCATCAAGCTTATGGCTTGCAACTTGTCTTAGCCATGAATAGCTAAGCACCCACAACTTGGGGTTGTGGGAACCATGGAGGTACGTTGACTAGGATAATAGGTAATAGATAGTTGGCATGCCATGGTATCTGACCAAGCACCATGGTGATATTGACCTTCACCTTCACAAGAGGCTGGAAGAACCTAAGTTACCATATTGTATGCTAATCTCCAATTATAGTTATGTTACCTAGGGTAATCGAGTCAACGAACCATGGGGAACACAACTCCCAAGTCGTCCCTAAAATTGAGTGTTTTTTCGCATTGTAGTATAGTGTTTATTTTATTTTGTTCTTGAATCACAACCCCCCTATTTAGAGATTTTAGTTATCGATACTCGAAATGATTGATAGTGAATTCTTGTAGTCAAACCCTATATTCCCTGTGGATTGAGACCCTTTTACCTCTCATAGTTCACCCTATAAGTCATACTGAGGGGTTTCATGGAGATTTCTAGAGAAGGATGACCCAAACCTTCAGTTAGGTTAATTCCTGACATCGATCGCTTTCTTATTAGAGCGTAAACATCATCACCCTACATCGCTTTCTTATTAGAGCGTAAACATCATCACCCTACACCAAACCTTTCAATTGATCTTAGATTCATAGCTCCAAACATGGTAAACCACTCATAATATCATAAGCTCAAAAATAGTGTGCAGTTATTTTTATAATAATTACGACCCATGAGTAAATCAACTTTAAAGCATGCAATTTTGAGAAAAAGGAAGCTTGGGCATCATGGGTGAAAGGAACCCATGAAAGAACACACATACCTTAGCTTTGGAGAACCTTTAAAAGAAATTGGAGATGGAGACTTGAAGCTTGAATGAAATCCTTGAAGAAATCCTTAAGATTGGTCTTGAGTATTGGGACTTGAATTTAGAGTGAAATATGAGTAAGTGTTTGAGAGGATATTGGGGAATGTTAAGGATGATATGAGGGTGAAATAAGGCTAAGCATAGGTATTTTCACTTATGGGGACCCTTAGGCCCAACTTAAAAGTCTTGGACCGAATTCAAAAATTAGGACAATTTTAACACTAGTGCATGTCACGAAAGGAACGTGCACTTAAACAATTTTTCAGCTCACTTTGAATATTTAGATTTTACTATGTTGCTCTAAAATTCGAGTTAGACCCATTTCCCACTCAAGTTTTCCCCTAAAAAAATATGAAGTCAAATTTTCAAAATAACACACGGATTATTAGATATATGAAAATTACAATTTCGAACACTTCTAAGGCACATTTTCAGGCATTTTTTGGGGTCGTTTCAGTATCTTGGCCCTTGCTCCATTCTATGTTTAGAGGTGTTGTTGGAATATTATGACATATTTATGCTATTCGCTTGACTCTTTATGCTTTTATGATGATCAAAGACTTCTCTTAGTCCCGCTTCCCTTTTTATATTATCTCTTCTTGTTGTTTACTTTGCTTCCGCGACCAAAGATGTGTGATTGATATGCTAAGAGGCTTGTTTGGGACCCTTTGAGTTTCCATTTATTGTGTCACATCTAGGCCCTAGGCTTGGGTCGGGACAAGAAGAGACCCCCACAGATGATGATGAGGATGTCATACACTCACGTGTGGGGCTGACTGAACAGGAGGAACTCAAGCTTATCTTGAGTGAGTAAAGATAGGAGGAGGAGAGACAACATGTTCGAGAGATCGAGAGGGTAAAAGGTGTTGTCCCCTCCGGATAGAGTGCTACTACTGAGGTGGCCACCACGCAAGGCGAGGGTGGTTGGACTCAGCCATACACCGGCACTTAGGCGCCCAGGTATGATTTTTGACCCCTTATACTTTAGGTTGCTTTGTCTCTGTGAATTGGGGAAAATGCAACTTTTTTATAGGGCATGGGTAGCTATGGGACTCATGAAGTATGAGTAGCTTGGGTCCATACTACCCAATTTTTTATCCTAAGATTTTCTTGCATGTGTTCTTTTGCCCCACGAATATTTATTTTCTGTTGAACTAGCATGTTTAGGATATTTAGGTAGTATTTGTAGCATATAGTACTAATGTCTATGGTATATAGCACATTTTTGTTTTTTCTGTTGAACTAGCATGTTTAGGATATTTAGGTAGTATTTGTAGCATATAGTACTAATATCTATGGTATATAGCACATTTTTGTTTTTTTTTTAAAAATGATACCAACCAAAACACATTTGACGCCTAAAACTTGGGATTTTATATGTTCTCAATGAGACTTTTATGTATTTTTGTGTTTGTTTTTGCAGAAAAACATGATTAGCATGATTTTGAGGACATACAAGACCCTTTACGAGTCGTAGGGACTTCTACGAGACATAAAAATAGTTTGGTCAAGATTTTCAGTGTTAGATGAAAGTCTAAAGATTTGAAGTTCAACCACACGAGACCCTTTTACCTCTCATAGTTCACCCTATAAGTCATACTGAGGGGTTTCATGGAGATTTCTAGAGAAGGATCAAAGAAGGACTAAAAGATGCCGATGAGGACTATGAGAGGTAAATACGAGCTGCTAATTAGACTATGACTTGTGAATATGTTTCGTAGCAGTGAAGTCCAAGATTCAAAAAACTGAACAAAAAAGCCCGATTATGACTCCTAAACCAGTTACGAGTCATAACTGTGAGCCATAGAAGATGTTGATTAGTTTTTTTAACACTTTTAGGGACTTATTTGTAAATATTATAAATAGTATAATTAGGTTATTTTTGGGAAGTATTATATCAGACTTAAAGAGAGAGCATAAAATTACAGCATTTTTAGGCTTTATACTTGGAGACTAAATATTGGAGAAGAAAATACACTTGTTGATTCATTGTATCTTTCAACCTTATGATTCTCAATACAAATTGGGTTTGCTTGTTCTTCAATCTATTTGGGTAAAAGGTTAATTATGTTTTCTCAATTCTTAGTTTCTTTATCTACCCATAGCATTAGTGGCTAAACCTACAACTTGGGGTTATGGGAACTATGAAGATCTAACCAAATAAACTCTGATTATTTGCAATTCTTAGAATGGGTATTTGCATGTATTAATCAAATTTCTTCATTTTGCATATTTTATAGTGGTGACCAACATTAGAACTTGTCTAGTGTTACCTTCCTGATCCAAGTGGTAATGAATCGGAAAAGAGATTGATTAACAGGATTCGATGATGTGTTCTCATCTAATCAACTTAACTAGACCAAGGGGAGGCTGACTGACACTATGAGTAATAGTTAGTATAGCACACTATGGAGATGGGCCAAGTCCCATTGTAAAATTTGGCCTTCACCTTTGAACAAAGGGTTGGAAGAACTTAAATTACCATCCTGCATGTAAATTCTAGTTGAGAATTGTGATATCCGAGGATGTTGAGTTAGTTAATCATGGGGAACATAATACCCAAGTTGCTCTTCATTATTGATTGTCTTCCATTTTAGTTAGTTTAGTTTAATACCTTATCAATCATTACAACCCCTCCCCCCTGAGAAATTGAGTTAGTTAATACTTGAATTATTTATTGGTGAATCAATTTGGAAATTCTCTGTATTCTCTGTAGGATTTGACCCTAACCTTGGTTAGGTTTATTACATTGACAATGATCTCTTTGTCCTTAAAAGAGAGGTGTAACTTAAGCGTGATCAAAGAAAATGGTGTCATTGTCGGGGAATACGGCGAGACTTTGATTAAATTCACTAGTAGTATAACTCAAATATTAATTTCTTAATTCCCTTGTATTTCACTTTTGTTTTTGTTTTGTGTCTTTACAAGGTATACTAGGTATTGTATGCCCAATATAAGGAGTCAAGGCAATCCTTTAGCTCGAATTGATCTAGAGATCTGACGAGTTACGAGAAGAATAGCTCAAGCGAATGCCATTATCGCGTATAATGAAGCTATGAATCAGAATGATGATATTGATAATAGGGATGTAAACCCACCTCCTTTGGAGAATGTTCCACAGCCTAAAGATTTCAATGACAATGTTTGCCGATGGAGTCAATATAGATTGAACCCTATGGCTATGGATATTACCGGGGCTATTGTGTTTCCACCTTTATCGACCGACACAAAGTTTGATGTTTCTAGTGGGTTACTCCAAATGCTTCAAAATCATGGGTTATTTTCTGGTCTACTATCAGAGGATCCACATGGACACTTGCACAATGTTGCATATGTTTGTAGGAATGTGATGGGAACATAGAATCTGTCTATGGATGTTATTGGGCTACGAGTCTTCCCATTGTGTCTCACAGACAATGTAGCATTGTGGTAGCTATGGGACTCATGAAGTATGAGTAGCTTGGGTCCATACTACCCAATTTTTTATCCTAAGATTTTCTTGCATGTGTTCTTTTGCCCCACGAATATTTATTTTCTGTTGAACTAGCATGTTTAGGATATTTAGGTAGTATTTGTAGCATATATTACTAATACCTCTGTTAAATAGCATGTTTTTGTGTTTCCCGAGGTCAAAGAAGATTAAGTTAAAAGGTCAAATCAACAATTTTGAGCAACTTTCGGGTGATTCAATTAGTACTACGTGGGAGAGGTTTATTAAGTGCTTGAGAAGTTTCCCAGACCACAAGATTGTACAAGATGCTTTGGTAGAGATCTTTTATCATGTCTTGGATGAGAATAGCCAAGCTTATGCTAATACTATAATGGGGGCATGTTTTTAGATCAACATTCCATAAGAATTGTCGAACGGATAGAATAAGTGGTCAAAACTAATCATGCATAGGAAAAATGAGAGAGAGCTTCTATGAAGAGTACATGTGCTATTAATGTTGGTTCAGAGCAAATTAAAATCAACAAGAAAATCATGCAATAAATTGCTTAACTCCACACAAGCATGGATGTGGTGATTAAGCAAAATTAGGAAAGAGTGAATGTGGCAGTCCACGAACATCTATGTGCACCCATTTATGATGAGTCTTATTATGAGGAGGATGCTTGCTTTTTGAGTGATCAAGTGGTGGGTTTTCGGACAAATGCCCAATGGTCAAATTTGGAATATTGGCACCAAGGTCGGAACTGCAATAGAGAAGAAACTTAAAGAGATAACCGAGGTGGTTATTATAAGAGGAATAGGGGTCCTGAAGCAGATTGGGGCAGAAGAGATGGTTTTAGGAATGGTCCATATGTGCCACCACATAACCGAGATGCAGGTACAAGTAATTCTAGAATTAAAGAGATATTTGACTGTATGTTAAGAAAGGTCGAGACCAAAGATGAAACTCTAACGGGAATAAAGTCTGATATTTTAAGCATTAATCAAAAGATAGAGTCTCTGATGGCCATTAATCAGCTTGAGTAACAATTTGGTCATGTTTCTACTCAATTTAATCAGCATCAGAAAGGTACATTGCCTAGCAATATAGTTCAAAATCCAAAGAATGAAGGGCAATATATGGTACTTATGACTAGAAGTGGCAAAAGTACCATCAATCCTCCTATGTCGGTTGAGGTAGATGATGTTCGTGAGAAGATTGATGCAGATAAGAATATGGTTGAAGGAGAAGATTGTGTCGAGGATGGGGTAGGTGAAGCGGTTGAATAGCCACAAAGGTATAAAACTATCCCAAGGCCTCCTCCTCATTTCCCTTAAAGACTTAAGAAGAGGGAGGAAGGAAAGTTCAAACACTTCCTCTCTATGCTTAAGCAATTGTCTATTAACATCCTTTTTATTAAAGCTTTAGAGAAAATATTAGGTTATGCAAAGTATATGAAAGAATTGGTTACTAAGAACAGGACTGTGAGTCAAGAGCTTTCTAAGGAACTTCAACATTGTAGTGCTATCACTACCAAGTCATTGGCTCAAAAGTGTGAAGATCTAGATGTTTTCACTATATTAGGCACTATAGGAGAAGTCGAGTTTGCAAGAGCACTTTGTGATTTGGGTTCTAGTATCAACTTGATACCTCTTGTAATTTTTAAGAAGCTTAGTTTAGGTGCCCCTACTCCTACTAAGATGCGATTGTTAATGGAGGATAGAATAGTCAAGAAACCAGAAGGGATAATTTTTTATGTGTTGGTAAAAGTGCATAAATTCATATTCCCTGCGAATTTTGTGATTCTTTATTGTGAAGTTGATTTTGAAGTCCCTAGACCTTTTGTAGCCACGGGGTGAGCCCTTGTGGATATGGACTTTGATCAACTCAGATTTAGGGTGAATGATGAAGAAGTGATTTTTGATATCCGCCAATCTATAAAGCATCCGGATGAATTAAAAAATGAGGTTTAGGTATGGACTTTGATCAACTCAGATTTAGGGTGAATGATGAAGAAGTGATTTTTGATATCCGCCAATCTATAAAGCATCCGGATGAATTAAAAAGTGAGGTTTAGGCAATTGAGGAAGTCTAAGTACTCAAGATGTCTAAGTCGTACCACGACAATAAATCAAGTGCTACTTGGGTGGTATGCCAAGAATATTTTATGTTTTTCTTGGTTTTGTGTTTATTTTCAATTTGTGTATTCTTAGTTAGTTATTTGACTATGTTTTGCTTGTTATTTTTGACATACCTTTTGTTGCATATAGGGTCGAAATGAATGTTGTGAAGAATATATAGCTAATGGACAAAGATTGCAGATTTTGTTGAGAATTGCACCAGATAAAGGTTCTAAGACTTGGCTTACAAGTCATATTGTACTTTATGACTCGTAACCCCATCTCGTAGAAAACACCAGTAAGTATAAATAGTGTACACTCCACCCATGAGCTAACTTTATGACTCATAGATCAAACTAAGAGTCGTAAATATGG
This sequence comes from Solanum virginianum, assembly GCA_000787875.1. Taxonomy (NCBI): domain Eukaryota; kingdom Viridiplantae; phylum Streptophyta; class Magnoliopsida; order Solanales; family Solanaceae; genus Solanum; species Solanum virginianum. The sequence continues at coordinate 85,681 of DF357628.1, forward strand.
TTTTTGGAACCCAAGTATTGAGATCTACGAGACCAGGACTTAAGAGTCGTAGACCAAGCTATGACCTATAATCGGGGTTTCGTAAACCCGATCTTGTAATTTTTAAACATTGACCTAGCAAATTATAAAAGGGGTTCAAAATTTTTGACCTCACTTTTACCCTAATTTACCAAAATTTCTCCACCCTTCCATTCTTTTCGTTTACTTTTTTGGCTACAGTGGGTGTTTTCCGATAAGAAATTTCAACCACACCTAGGGTTTCTTGCCTACTCATTTTCTCTCTCTTCTTCAACTCTATCATCACTTGTGGTAAGCTTATGATTCCACTTTGATCCTTGAACTTGCCTTGTCAATGTTTGATTATGATGATGATTATTATGGGCTTGATTGTTAGCATGGATTGTTGGTATATGTGATGTGTGAATGAGAAATTAGGATTGTCATCAATTGAACCAATTATTTAGGCCCTTAATTAAGTGTTATAGCTTTGATATTATTGATTGTGTCTATGGTATCATGTTCCTTGTTTGTGAATGCTTAAGTTGATGATTATGCATGAGTTGGGGCTTAATCTTCCTATTCTTGTGAGAGTCGAGTAGGGAGGATGAATTGATAGGGTATTGATACTATATCCCTTTCGATTGGGTGAACTTGTGAAATCATGTTTGAGGTGCATGTTATTATGTGTTTAACATATGAGTGTTCATATGCTTGCTTCCATGCTAGTAGGATAGTGCTTGAATTTTTCGTAGGGTCCGTGTAATAAACTACGGTAGTTCAGGTACCTGTAATTTCTTATTCATGAGAGTCTTTCACAACTCATAGATAAGTGTACGAGTTGTAATTTCCCCTCGTGGGAAGTTATAGTGACTTGAATTTCTGAGTATTCATCATATGAGACCTTCTACGAGTCATATGTCACTGTACGACTCGTATACAGGTCTCATAGACTCTTGCCTGTTTTGAATTTACTCCTTGGATCTTTATACAAAATAAGTTTATGACACATAAATCAAAGTATGAGTTGTACCTAGGTCTCATACAACCTTCCTAAAATGACCCCAAAAAGTGCCCGAAAATGTGCCTCAAAAATGCCTATAATTGTAATTTTCATATATCTCACAATTCGTGTGTGATATTGATACTCTGACTTCATATTCTAGATCAAAGAGCAAAATTGAGTGGGAAATGGGTCTAACCCCAATTCTAGAGCAATTGTAGCAAAATTTTGTTTTCGCAAAAATTTCACTTCCAGATGTTGTTCGCATTGGCCACGATGCGAACTCATCGCGGAGTAGTGTATTTTTTTCTAGTTTTTTAGTTTTGGCCTAAGGCTTTGGGGTTTTTGGCCTAAGCCTTCCTATGTGACACCTGTACTTAGTCATATTTCAACCTCATATCATACAAGACATTCCCCAAAGCCTTTTCAAACACTTAGACAAATATTTCACTCAAATTCAACTGTCCCAATCTCATTTAGGATCTAAGGACTTCATTCAAGCTTCAAGTTCTCAATCAAACCTTCATCAAGGAAACCTCCAAAGTTCAGGTATGTGGAATTCAACCATTGGATCCTTTCACCCATGGTACCCAACCTTCCTTTTTACATAAATTGCATGTTTTTAAGTTGATTTACTTATGGGTCTTACTTATTATGAATTTGAATATGAACTATGTTGGGGTCTCTTAAAATTATGACCGTTTAAGCATGTTTTGAGCTATGAATCTATGATCTATTTTTAGATTTGATAAAGGGTTTCAATGTATATTGTATGAGGGTATTACCAAGTATTGGTGGGTTGATTTACTTCAAGTTTTCCTGCATGATTTCACTCTTGAATTGCATGGTTTTATATTCGCATTACACACCCGCCAAATGTTTGATAAAATGCCCGATTAAGGTATCTTGAGTTGTTAAAAGCCTAGTGCATAATATATGAGTTAAGTGACTTTATAATGATGAAAAAAATGTATATACGAGTTGTTATTATGGAAAGTATCTACAGTGTTGCAAGTTGACCATACCAAAGATGAGGGGTATGTACCTCATCCACCTTGTTGGGTGGTGGCAATCCCATACTACCATAGTGAGGGGTATGTACCTCATCCACCTTGTGGGGTGGTGGTAATCTCGTACTACCATAGATGAGGGCTATGTACCTCTTCCACCTTGTCGAGTGGTGGCAATCCCGTACTACCATAGATGAGGGGTATGTACCTTATCCACCTTGTCGGGTGGTGGCAATCTCGTACTACCAAAGATGAGGGGTATGTACCTCATCAACCTTCCAAGCGGGTGGCATGCTTTGGATTCAAAGTACTAAGTTGCTTGGTCTATGATAATGGTCTGCTCATCCACCTTCTAAGCTGGTGGCATGCCTTGAATTCCAGGTACTAAGTTGCTTGGTCTATGATAATGGCCTCTTCCTACATATGTAATATGTTTTATATAAGCATGTTTTACTTCAAGCATTGTCCACGCATGCCATGTTGCTAATATACTATCTCTTGCTTACAATTATGCATTTCAATAATGTTTTCTATCTCCTATTGCATTGCATCCTACATACTTAGTACATTCAAATGTATTAACGCATACTCTATGCCTACATGATGTTACCATGTAGGAATCAGAGCTCCCCTTGTTCACCTACCTCCACGTGGCTAGTACTATCTCTTCAAGCAATTTTAGTGAGTCCTCAACTCCGAGAATGATATCTTTTAATCTTATGTTATGCAAAGACTCTCTTTCTTTTATTATATCTTTTTTACTATAAGGGTGAGCGTGGAAAGTTATCTTGGCCCCCGCTCAATTCTAAGATTAGAGGTGTTATTGGACAAGTGATATAATGATGCTTTGAGCTTGACTCTCTTGACTTTTGTATGTTTTTAAGCTATGAAAGACTCTCTTAGCCCCTTACCCATATTTATGTTCTCTTGTTGTTGTTTAACTGCTTCCCTGACCAAGGATGTGTAATGATATGCTAAGAGGCTTGTTTGGGGTCCCATCGGATTTCCCCATTCACTATGTCACGTCTAGGCCCTAGGTCTGGGTCATAACACATCCAGTGTTTAATATTGTTTTGCACTTTTGGATTATAGGACTACTTTACGAGTCGTAGTTCTAACTATGACTCATAATTGGTCCTCGTATTACCCTTCTGCAATTGATTTAATTCAATTTTTGCTTTTTCTTTCTTAATTGTGGGGGCTAATTATGTTTCATCTATTTTTATTTGTAGGACATATGACCTTGAAAGGAAAATGCTCTATGATTGAAGAACTTAGGAGAAAGCTCATCGATGAGCCAACTAATGATGAGCGGACCCCCCAGCTGAGTGGGTCCCTTGAGATCCATAATGTTTCATCAATATCTTAGCTGGCTACGACATTGATTGGGCTCAACTTAAAGTGGAGAAGATTCATGAATCGGTGCTCAAGTAGGCCACCTCCATCCCATTTCCAGTTATGATTTATAGACTTTATCAAGAGTCAAAGGTGGAGATATTATATCATCTAGATCATCAAGTTGCGGCTCATCACACTCTAGAGCCCCGCTTGATAAAGGCTGATGAAAACCCTGTGGTACTTCAGAGGATGTAGCCTCCTCTTATGCCCGAGATATTTTCTCTAGAGCCATCACCTGAGGGTTCGCCAATAGCCACTACTATTACTACAGCTGGTACTACAGATGAGAGACCCCAGCAGTCTGAAGCAGTCGATGTTGAGAGGGTTTAACTATAGTTGCTCATGTACAAAAGGCTAGCACTTCATAAACTTTTACACCGAGCATGGTTTATGTGTCTGCTATTTTGAATCAGGCCATGGCACAGCGTCTATCACAGGCTGAGGCCCAGTTGTCTTAGCTTATTCAATATTTAGGCCATGGGTTCGGCAGACTGTTATGGACTCAGATGAGCGACATAAGGTATTCACCATATCTACTGTTCAAAAGCGTGTTTCTACGGTGGATGCCCATATCGATGCCTTTGAGGACCAGGTGCAAAAATAATTAGCCGAGGCCGGCCTTCAGATTTATCAGCTATGCATGAGGAGATTGCGAAGCTTAGGGCTGACATGACAGCTTTACTACTGGCGCCTATGACATTACCAGAGTCTTCACCTACGGAGCCACTATTTGATTTATTTACACCCACAGAGCCTCCACAGACTTCCCTCAGAAAGTGCCCTGGCATAGATGAGGCCTTGTAGAGTGCAATGTACGTGCAAAGTGCCCTATGGTTAATGAGAGTGATGTAGGTGATGAGGATGATGTGGATGCGGAGGATAAATTTGGGATGGTCTTGAGGTCATTAAGGCAAGAGGAGGAGATGTGTCTAGCCCAAAAGCATGATAGAGCGATGGGTATTGACCTATCTGGACATATGGAGTAGCTAAGGAGGCTACCCCGTAGGAGGGGATGGCCAGACTCAGCCACAGATTTGCAATTAGGCACCAAGTTACGTTTTTTGACCCCTACTATTATATTTTTGCTTGATTTGGTACATTGACGACAATGCACAACTTTATCAATGGAATATAGATAGTTATGGGCCTTGGTGAAGTCTGAGTAGCTTATTGTCTATAACTACCCCAAATTTTGTTCCTGAGGCTTTCATACCTGTGTTCGTTTTCCTCGTGAATATTTATTTTTTGTTGAACCGGCACATTTAGGATGTTTAGATAATATATGTAGCATATAGTACTAATACTTGTGGCATATAGCATGTTTTCTATGTTTTGTTTTTAAAATTGATACCTTCCAAAAACTAAATTGTTTGATTAGTAGTTAAATGGCAACCATGCAAGTTTGGGTGTTTGGCAATAGTTATTATAATAAGTGAGGGTAATTGAGATATGAAGCATGATGTGTGAGTTGCATGTTGATAATGTATTGCAATACCATGTGAGTGTGAGCTTATTTTGCCAGATTCGTGCATTTTTGTGTTAATTCAGAATTTGTCCTATTATTCTAAGTTAGATTATATATTAAATGGTGGAAGGGATCTTAGGCCTTTATACTTTAATTAGTCCACTTTAGCTTAAAATAACCAACCAAATGAATTTTTATCTCTTGTTCCAAATATTTGAGTCTTACATGAACCAATTCATTCAAAAACACCTAATTAGCGTAACCTTGTCTAGTGATAAACCTTAATTTGGCCTGGTCTTTCCTTGAGGATTGTGAACATTGATTGAGGCAAAAAATCCTAAGTTGAGGATTGCTACCAAAAGCCTTGTTTTGGGTAATAGATCTTGTATGCTTCAAAATAGGCTAAAAGCCTAAGTTGAGGGTGACCAATGTAAGGGCAAAATCACAAAAATAAGGTGGTGAGTTGGAAATGAGAAGAAAAAGAAGAAAATTATGTATAGGGTATACGAAAAAGAAAAAAGATGCCTAAAATTGAGACTAAAACCAAAATGAGGTGTAAAAATGAGGCAAAAGCTTAAACATGAGAAGAAGATACCTGGAAAAGCTTGAATGTTGAAAAAAAAAGAGAGAAAATGTGGTAATGGTGGAGTTGGTGAGGTGAAAGTGTTGAAATACATAGTTTAAGGATGGTTTCTAGTCACTATTTTTCCAAAATGTCATACCAAAGCCCCCGAGCCTATGTTACAATCCTAGAAAGTCCTAGAGTGATTCTAGTCTACTTAGTTAAAAGTCTGAGTCATGAGTATACGAGCAAGCCTATGATATTAGTCATTATGCATAAATATTTTTTTTGTGAGAGTGAGTGTTCTTGTTTAGTCCTAAGACTGAATTTGAAATCATCATTGAGTATTAAAATGGGACTTCTTTTTGTGAGGGCATTTGCATTGCATTGTTAGCATTTAACTTGCTCAGTGATTATGGACTATTGATATTCCTTTGATTGTCATGGTTGTTTTTTGAAATGCATAAATCTGCTTTGGTGTTGTCTAATCTTGTTTTGAAAATTTGGCGTGGGTACCAAAGTTTGTATTGAGTATGATATATGTCATTGGGTTGACGACTATGTGTTGTTATGTTATTTATATAGATTAAGTCATCGCTTGAGGACAAGCAACAATTTTAAGTTGAGGGTGTTGATGTGCTACCAAAATACAGCACATTTGATGCCTAAAACTTGGGATTTTGTGTGTTCTCAATGTGATTTTTGTTGTTTTCATGTGTTTGTGTGTTTGCTTTTGCAGGAAAACATGATTAGCATGATCTTGGGAAAGTTGCGGACTTTTTTTGATTTTTGAGGACATACGATACACTTTACAAGTCATAGGACCTTCTACGAGTCATAAAGGTAGTTTTGTGAAGATTTCCAGAGTTGGATGAAAGTCTAAAGATTTGAAGTTCAGCAACACGAGACCCCTTTACGACTCGTAGTTCACCCTACGAGTCATATTGAGGGGTTTCGTGGAGATTTTCAGTGAAGGATCAGAAAAGATTAAAAGATACAGATTAGGACTACGAGAGGTCAATACGAGTCGTAGATTAGACTATGACTCGTGAAGATATTTTGTAGCTGTGAAGTTCAAGATTCAAGAAGTTGAACACGAAAGCCTGATTATGACTCTTAAATCCAATTATGAGTCGTAGTTGTGAGCCGTTGAAGATGCCGATCAATGTTTCTAATATTTTTAGGGACTTATCTACAAATACTATAAATAGTATAATTACGTTATTTTTAGGAGGCATTACAACAGACTTAGAGAGATCACAAAATTAGAGCATTTTTAGGGTTTATACTTAGAGACTAAATATTGGAGAAAAAATACACTTGTGGACTCATTGCATCTTTCAACCTTGAGATTCTCAATACAAATTGGGTTTGCTTGTTTTTCAATTTATTTTGGTGAGAGATTAATTATGTTTTCTCAATTCATAGTTTTTTTATCTACCCACAGCATGAGTGGCTAATCCCACAACTTGGGGTTATGGGAACCATGAAGATCTAACCAAATAAATCTGGATTATTTGCAATTCTTATAATAGGTATTTGCATGTATTAATCAAATTTCTTCATTTTCCATGTTTACTAGTGGTGGCCAAAATTAGAACTTGCCTAGTTTTACCTTCCCGATCCAAGTGGTAATAAATAGGAAAAGAGATTGATTAACAGGATTCGATAATGTCTTCTCATCTAATCAACCAAACTAGACCAAGGAGAGACTGACTGGAACTATAGGTAATGGTTAGTATAGCAAACTATGGAGATAGGACAAGCCCCGTAGTGAAATTTGACCTTAACCTTGAATTAAAGGGTTGGGAGAACATAAGTTCCCATCCTGCATGCGATATTCTAGTTGAGAATTGTGATATCCAGGGATGTTGAGTTAGTGAATCATGGGGAACACAATACCCAAGTTGCTCTTCATCATTGATTGTCTTCTCGTTTAGTTAGTTTAGTTTAATTCCTTATCAATCAATGCAACCCCCCCCCCTCTTTTTGGGAAATTGAGTTAGTTAATACTTTAGTTGTTTATTGGTGAATCAATTTGGAAAGTCTTTGTTTTCTCTGTGGATTCAATCCTAACCTTGGTTAGGTTTATTACTTTGACAATGATCGCTTTATCCTCAAAAGAGAGGTGTAACTTGAATGTGATCATTTAGATAGCAATCATGCATGTTTAGGTGTGTTGACAATGCTTGTTCTGATAAGTGAGGATAAATTGAGATAAAAAGCATGATCTGAGAGTCTTTTGTTAATAATGTAGTCAATATCATGTGAGTATGAGCCTAAATTTCTAAATTCTTGTGTTGTGTGCTAATTCAGAATTGCCCTGTTACATTAAGTTAGATTGTAGATTAATTAGATTAGGAAAGAATCTTAGGTCATTGTTCTTAAAAATCTACTTCGCCTAAATAACCAACCAAATTTGTAGTATATCCCTTGATCCTAATGTTTGAGCCTGACATGTACCCATTCTTTGTAAACACCTAATTAACCTAGCCTTGTTAGTTGAAAAAATCAAAAATTGACCCTGGTCTTTCCTTGAACATTTTGCACCTTGACTGAGGCAAAAACCCTAAGTTGAGGGTGGCTGCCAAAAGTGGTCATGGTTTTGAGAATGGATAATATGTCCCTAAACTCAAGTCAAAAGCCTAAGTTGAGGGTGGCTGGTATAAAGGTGAAACATAAAAATGAGGGGAAAGTGAAATAGAGAAAAGAAGAAAAATCATGTACTAGGTGCAAGAAAAATAAGCGATGTCTTAGTTGTTAGTTAAAAAGAAAAATGAAGTGTAAAAGAAAGGCAAAAAGTTGAAAATGAAAAGAAAGTACTAAGAAAAGCTTGAAATAGGAGAAAGGAAAAATAAGCGCCAAGAAAATCTTGAAATAGGAGAAAGGAAAAAATGAGATGAAAATAACAGTATTGGTAGCGCAAAAATGTAGGAAAACACGGTGTTAACGAGGGCTTTTAGTCACTATGACCCAAAATACCATACCAAAGCCCCCTGAGCTTAAGTTACAAACCTATAAAGTCTTAAATTGATCCTAATCCAAGGAGTCAAAGGTCTTAGTCATGAGTATAGGAGCAAGCCTATGGTATTAGGAATGATGCATGAATATCATATGTGAGGGTGAGTGATTTTGCTTATTCCCTAGGTTATACATGAAAACATCATTGAGAGTGAGATCTGGGACTTCTTTCTATAAGGACACTTGCATTGCATCGTTAGCATTAGACTTATTCAATGATTATGGATTGTTGATAGTACCTCACTTGTCATAGTTGTGTTGTCACATGCATGAGTCTGTATTGGTTAGCTAGATGAATATCGATTCTGTTTTGGAAAAAAAAGAGGTGTAGGTATCTGAGTTTAAGTTTGATGTGATGTATGTCATTAGGTTGAGGTCTGTATGTCACTATATTACTTTTATAGGTTGAGTCCATCACTTGAGGACAAGCAATAATTTTAAGTTGAGGGTGTTGACATGCTGTCAAAATACAGCATTATTTTGCTTAAAACTTGGAATTTTGTGCATTCTCAATGCGATGTTAGTTGATTTTATGTGTTTTTTTATTTTACTTGTAGGATTCCAGGGTTGGCCTTAATTTTGGGAAGAAAGTGCAAGAGTTACTGATTTTGGTGATTCATGAGACCTTTTACGGGCCGTAGTGAACTTTACGGGCCGTGAAGGAGGTTTCATGGACAATTCCAATAAGGGGCTAATTTTTTAAAGTTTTTTCTACGAATATGCAAACGGGTCATGGATTAGTTTATGAGTCATGGAACATGTTTCATGCCCTGAGGATCAGAATAGAGGGACTTCCTGAAGATTCATTAGACAAAACCCCCTTATGGGCCATAGAACACTTTACGGGTCATAGAGGGGTATCATAGATTGCAAGACCATATTTTCAGCAACACTTTACGAGAACCCGATTACATGCTATGTAATGTAATACGGCCCGTAAAGCTATACATGAGGCGTGCCGACCCAGCTATCCTATTTTATTTAGGACTTGTATTTTAAATATTATAAATAATTTTTTAAGTTATTTTTCATAAAGTTTACTGATAGCTTGACAGTTAAAGAGGGAAAATGGTGAGATTGAGTAGAGATAACATTGGAGAGTTTTGAGAAACACTTGTACTTTAATTTGATCTTTAATCTTGTGATTCTTTTTGAAGCTTAGATTTGTGTGTTCTTAATTCTATTGTGTAAGTGTTCTATTATATTATTCTAATTCATAAGTCTTCTATATGATCCTATTTGAAGCTTGGATTTGCTTGTTCTTAATTCAATTGTGTAATTGCTCTATTATGTTATTCCAATTCATAAGTCTTTCATCTACACAAATCATGAGTAGCTAAATCCATAACTAGGGTTGTGGGAACCATGAAGAACTAACAACGTAAAGTTGGATAAATCATAATTCTTGGAAAGTGTGCATGCATGTATTAATTAACTCACTTCGTTTTGCATGTTTTATGATAGTGGAGAAAATTAGAACCCACCTAGTGTTACTAACTGGATCAAGGTAGTAATGAATATGAAAAGAGATTAATTAATAAGATTCAATTGATATGTTCTTGTCTAATCAACCGAACTGGGCCAAGGGGAGGTTGTATTGGGACTAATAGGTAACGGTTAGTAATGCAAACTATGGAGATGGGTTATATCACATAGTGAAGTTTGCCTCTCACCTAGACCAAAGGGTTTGGTGAACTTAACTTCCCATCCTGCATGCCACACACTAGAAAAGAATTAGGTTATCTGAAGATACTAAGTTAGGAAATCATGGGAAACACAAAACCCTAGTTTCTCTCCATATTGATTTAACTCTTGTGTTAGTTAGGTCTACTTTTTTTACTAATTACTGCAAACCCTCCCCCTTCTAGGGAAGTAAGTTGGTTAATCACTCAAACTGCATTAACTGAATTCTTCTAAGTCTACGTATTTCCTTGGGTTTGACCTTAACCTTGGTGAGGTTCAATTTCTTGACAATGACTGCTTTATCCTCAAAAAGGAGGTGTAACTTGAGTGACATCACTTATGATGTAGAGGCATGTTTTGGACATTAAAGTTTGATGTAATTTCCTTTATGAAAAACTATGAAATTACTAGTATGATACGTTTCACTTGCTTATTCTATTATGTTATACTTATGCCATCTTATGAATGTTTATGATATGAACACGAGGCTTGGATGGATGCCTTCGGGTGTCATATTTTCTGTGTTATGGCTTGGCCCTAGGTTTGAGTTGTGACATGTGTACTCCACTTCTCATCTCTCAATGACCTTGGCTTGATACTTCTATGGATTTTGTTTTGGCTTTGCCGAGGACCAAGAGAGGTTGATGTAGCATATTTGTAGTTTTTGATGGATTTTCAAAGATGGCTCATTTTATTCCATGTGATAGTGTGATAATACACCTTATGTTGCATCTTTGTTTACTAAACATATTGTAAAATTACATGAAATTCCTCAAACCATTATTAGTGATAGGGATCCAAAGTTCCATAGACACTTTTGGAAGGAATTGTTGGGTAGACTCGGTACCAAATTATTGTTCTCAACATTTTATCACCCACAAACCGATGGCCAAATTGAAGTTGTGAATAGGACCTTGGGTTCTATGTTCATGCCATTGTACATGGAAAGTTGGACTTATGGGAGGAACATTTGCCAGTATTTGAATTTGCTTACAATTGTGTTACTCATATGACTATTGGCATGACTTCATTTGAAGTCGTGTATGGTTTTAACCCCCCACCCCTTTGGATCTAACCCCTATTTCTCAAGATGTTGTTTTAATCTTAGATGGAAACAAATAGGCAGAAGATATGAAGAAACTCCATGAGAAATTTTGGCTTCACCTTGAAAAGAAAAATCAAAAAACTGGCAAGAATGGTGAACAAGGGTCGCAAGAGAATTGTGCTTGAACTGGGTGAATGGGTATGGATGTACTTTTGCAAATATAGCTTTCCCAACAAAAGGAAAAAAGTTGATTCTAAGAGGAGATGGTCCATTTCAAATGCTTGAGAGATAAAATGAAATTGCTTACAAGATAGATCTTCCTTTAGGCTATCAAGTTCACAACATGTTCAATGTGTGTGACTTATCCCCATTTCCAACCTTTGATGATGATGATGCATTAATTTTAAGGACAAATTCTTTTAAAAAAGAGAGAATGATACACTTTGTATCAGACCAAGACTATTCACTAGGAGCCATGAACGACCCTCAAACTAGGAGCCTATTAAGTGCAGAAAAGTTGAACTAAAATTGCTTAAGGGTCAGTCCATGATTTAGACCATGAGCCAAAGACAACGTTCGTGGATGCGAACGTCAGGAAGTTAGAAAAATATTTAAGTGTAAAGTGGTTCATGAAGCCATTAATGGCTTGTATAACTTTTCATAACTCGTAGAAAGGGTCGTAGGTGTAAGTTCTAGACATAGAAAGCCTTTATAGATGGGTGTCCAGAAATGTGAATTTCAGTTAAGTATGGAAAGACTCCACGAAGCCATCCATGACCCGTGGATTGAAGCACAGACTGTGAGTAGGGGTTTCATGGTTTAGGTATTGGCAAAGTAGAACCAGACGATGAGACCCATGGCTTATGGTTCCATCTACGGCCCATGATTGGGGTCTAGTAGTTCTTGTCCAACAGTTTTAATTAAGAGAAATTTTGTCCTCTCTGCCAATCCTAAGCCTAAGCTATGTTATTTTTGGGACTCCCAGGGCACTAAATCAAACCATAAACCCTAAGGATTGCCCTATTCCTTTCATTCTCCCATACTCCTAAAAATCACTAAGGCAAATAGATATCGCCCAAGCTACACCTCTTTTTTGAAGGTTAAAGCGGTCGTTATCAAGATATATAACCTAACCAAGGTTAGGGTCGATCCTAAAGGGAATATGGTAGACTTAAAGTAATTTTCAAGCAATTCGAGTAAATTAACCTATTTATATCCCAAAACGGGGGAGTTTGTAAATTGCAGAAAATAATTTTAAACTAAAGAAAGTGTTGTGAAACCAGTAAGAAGAGTAACTAGGGTATTGTGTTTCCCATGATTCTCTAACTTGGTATTACCAGATAATCACATTCCTTTCTAGTTTGTTGCATGCAGAACGGTAAGTTAAGTTTACCAAACTATTTGATCTAGGTGAGAGGTAAATTTCAATGCGTTATTTGATCCATCCCTGCAGTGTGACATTACTAACCCTTACATATTGTTCCAGTACAACCTCCTCTTGATCCAGTTTGGTTGATTACACAAGAAGACATCAATAAAATCCTATTAATTAATCTCTTTTTTCATTCATTACTACATTGATCTGGTCAGTAACAACTAGGCGAGTTCTAACATTGGCCATCATTAAAGAGCAAAAAAATGAAGAGAGTTAATTAATACATGTATACACACTTTCCAAGAATTACAAATTATTCAGTTTTTTCTTATTAGTTCTTCATGGTTTCCACAACCCCAGTTGTGGATTTACTATACATATATACGTAGATGCAAGAATCAAGGTATAGAATAATATAATTGAGCAGTTACAAGGATAAAATTAAGAACAACAAATCCAAGCTCTTCAATGGAAATCACAAAGTAGTGTTCCAAGTGTTTCTCTCAACATTTCTAGTCATTCATGTCTCCTCTCACACATTCTCTCCTAAAAATAGCTGAAAACCTATTTATAGTACTTAAAATACAAATGTAAATAAAATAGGAAAACTAGATTCGGCAGGCAATACGAGTAAGTCTATGGGTCGTACTAAGTTTTACAGCCCATATATACTTCATAGACTTCATTTTTCAATTTTGGGTTTAGCTTCAGCGAGACCTGTCAACAGGTCATATTTAGACTTACGACTCGTATAGGGTTTCGTCTGATGACTTTTCAAAAAATCCCAACTTCTAATCCTCAAGGTACGGGACCTCATCTATGACTCGTAATTCATTCTATGGCTCGTCTAATAGTTTGTAAATTCAACTTCAAAAAATTTCCCCTTTAATGGATCTTGCTACGAACCCCACTCTACGACACATGAAAACTTCCATAACTCATAAAGATTGTCGTAGAACATCGAAAACATCAGCAACTGCACACTTAGCCCAAAATTCATGCCAAATCTGATTTGAGAACACATCAAACCCACTAACATTGCTTTGAGAACACACAAAATTTCAAGTTTTAAGCATCAAAAATTTGTATTTTGACAGCACATCAACACCCTCAACTTAAAATTATTGCTTATCCTCGTGATAGACTCAATCTACATAAGCAGAACAATAACATAAAGACCTCAATCTAATGGCACACATCATCTCCAATGCAAGCACAGATACCTGCACCACTCATTAATACATATCAGATAGCTATCAAGATAACTAATGTAGATCAATACATATGACAGTGCAACTATGACAACCAAGGTAATCACAGATAAGAACCAGTTACCAAATTAGTCTAAGATCAATAGTACAATGCAAGTACCCTCACAAAAAAAAGTATCATATCCCACTTTTAATAATATTTTCAAATTCAATGCTTGGACTAAACAAAATCACTCAGTCTCACAATAGATATTCAAATACAGTGCTCAATACCATATGCATACCCCTATACTCATAATTATGACCTTCAAATACTTGGATTAGGGTCACTATAGGACTTTCTTAGCTTGTAATGTAGGCTCAGGGGCTTTGGTATTATATTTTGGGAACAAAGTGAATAATGGACCTCCTTGACACAGCGTTATTGTACATTTTTTCCCTACCAGCACTATCATTTTTCAACTCATTCTCCCTTTCTCCAATATCAAGCTTTTTTTGGATGCCTTACTCTCACTTTTAGCTCTTTGCCTTTCATTTTCATGTCATTTTTCTTTTTAACTCAATGTTTAGGCATCTATGCATTTTTCTTACACCCATAGCATAATTTTTATCCCTTTTCACTAATCACTAGCTTTCACCCTATTTTATGTGATTATCCTTACAATAGTCACCCTCAACTTAGGCTTTTGGCCTAAATCGAGGTGCACAATATCCAACCTATAAACCAAGGCCACATTTGGTAGCCACGTTCAACTTAAGATCTTTGTCTTAGTCAAGGTGCACAATATTCAAGGATGAACCAGGGCCAATTTCAGGATTTTACATTTGACAAGGTTAGGTACCTAGGTTTTTACAAAGAAAAGGGCACATGCAAGGCTCAAAGATTAGGATCAAGGGATACATTACCCATTTGGTTGGTCATTTAGGCTAAGTGGATTAATATGACAATGGTCAAAGATCTTTTCCTAACCAACTACCCTACAGTCTCAGTCAGAGTAACATCGCAAGTTCTAAATTGAAACACAGTATAAGAATTTAGCAAAGAATGCTCACACACACATGGTATTGATTATAGTATTATCATAGACTCTCAACTCATGCTTTTCACCACAACTAGACCTCACTTATCAGATTAAGCACTGTCGAATAATCAAACATACATGGTTGCTATCAAGACTAACTAACAAAATTAATTTCTTGTGGGTATCAATTTTCACACAAAATTAACATATGTTATAGACTTCAGTACTACATGGTACTAATACTACCTACACATCCTAAACGTGTTGGTTCAACAAAAAGTAACTATCCTTGGAGAAAAAGAATACGGGCAAGAAAACCCCTTGGATTCAAAATTTAGGATAGTTATAAGCCATAGCTACTCAAACTTCACTGAGGCTTATAACTACAAACACCCTATCAAAAAACTTTGCATTGTCCTCAATGCATAAAATATAATAATAAAGCACAGAGTTTAAAAAACATACCAAGGCACCTAATCACCAGTTGCTACCTTGGGTTGCCTCCCAAGCAGCGCTTGATTTATTATCATGGCACAACTTAGACAACTTGGGTAGTCAGAGTTCACTAAGCGTCCATGCTTCCACTGTCTTCAAGTCATCTGGCCTCTTCATCGATTGACAAATATGAAGATGACTTCTTCATCATTCAATCAAAACTTGAGTTGGCCAAATTCCATATCTTATAGTGCTCACCTAGTGGCTAGGAAAGGCCTTCCCAAGATGATTAGGACTTTGAATTCGACTTCGCAATCAAGGATCATAAAGTCTTTGAGGAATATGAATTTCTCTACTTTGACAAGGACAGTCATAAAGTATCCCTACAGGCTTCTTTATTATTCAGTCATCTGTCAACAATCACATGCTCATAAGTGTAGGGGCTCCTAATCCTAGCTTCATAAAGACCACAAAGGGTATCAGATTTATGTTAGCACCTAGATCACATAATGCCTTGTGAACTCAACTTCTCTGATAGTGCAGGGTCTGTTAAATGCTATGGGATCTTTCATTTCTGCACCAAGGACCTTATAGCAATCGCACTGCAATGCTGAAGCTCTTGTAGGAGCTCCTAGCTCATAGTCTGCTTCTCTTGACCAAGTTTTTCATGAACTTTTGCATGCCTACGCACCTTCTCCAAAGCTTCAATAAGAGGAATATTGATAGAGAGTTGTTTCAACAAGGAGATGAAGTGTTAGAATTTACCTTCCTACTTCCTCTTTTTGATTCTATGAGGGAAAGGAGGTGGAAGTCTAGGAATGGGTTTTAACTTTTATAGTATCACTGCAGCATCCTTCACTCCATCTTGAGCATGATCATCTCTGGTATCTATACCTTTGCTCTTAACTATCTCCTCATGAATATCATCATCATCAATCGGCATCAAAGGGTCAATGGTATGTTTGCCACCATGAGTAGTTACTTTCATACACTACACCTTATTCTTTGGATTTTGAACTATGTTTCTAGGCAATGTATCTTTCTTTCACTTGTTCAATCGAGTTGACGTTTGACTGAACTATTACTCCAACTGCTTGATAGCAACATAATGAGACTCAATTATCTAATTAATACTAGAGATGTAAGACTTCATCCCCTTTAAGGTCTCATCTTACATGTCAGCCTTCTTCCATCGACAATTGAACATCTCCTCAACTGTAGAGCTATTAGCACCTAAATCTCGATTATGTGGTCATACATATGGACCATTCTTATAACCATCTCTACATCTCCAATCAACATCTCTATCTTGACCTGTGATTTTGTCGTAGTAACCTTGGTTATTTTTGTCTCTGAATGTTTTATCTTTGCTATAGTTCTGACCTTGGTTTCCTGGACCTTGGCTTTTATAGTCCTAATTGGACCCTTGG
>DF357628.1:102353-135597 GCA_000787875.1 Solanum virginianum
TGACCTTGGTTTCCTGGACCTTGGCGCCAATAGTCCTAATTGGACCCTTGGGTGTTGGTTTGGAAACTCTCCATCTAATTAGTGATGAAGCAAGTGTCTTTCTCATAGTAAGGCTCCTCGTACATGGGTACTCATGAAGGCTGATGACCTACTGTATTAATACGCTCTTAGTTCTACTTCACCAAAAACTCCACATTAGTACTAATCCGAGCAAGCTTCTACATCATATCTTTATTATTGTCGACTTATCTCTCATCCTCCATGCACGATTTGTCTTGACTACCTTTTCTAACCTATTAGCAATCATCAAAAATAGATGATCTAGAAATGAGTCTCCCATGTTGGTGTTAATAATAGCTTGGCTATTCTCGTCCAGGGCTCGATAAGAGATCTCCACTAAGGCTCATCCACGATCTTATGGTCAGGGATACTTCTCAAATACTTTGTGAACCTCTCCCACATGGTACTGATTGATTCCCCAAAAAGTTGCTCAAATTTATTGATTTGGTCTTTTAGCTTCAACTTCTTTGACCTCGAGAAGAACCTCTTAAAAAAGGCCGTTTGCAGTTCAGCCCAGCTGGTGAAAAAACTCTGTGGGAGTTTAGATAACTATAATGTTGCATTGCCTATTAGAGATAATGGGAAGACATAGAGCCCAACAGCGTCCATAGAAAGATTTTGGCTCCCCATATACTCTTACAAATGAAGACAATATTGTGTAGATGGTTATATAGATCCTCTGATGGTATGCCATGAACAATTTGTGGATCTGCAACATTTGTAGTAACCCAGTCGAAACAATAAACTTTGTGTCATTCGGTACTGGTGGTAATAAAATAGCTCCAGTGACATCCATCGGCATAGGATCAAGCCGATATTGATTCCATGTATGAGCCATGGCATAGAGATCCTGTGTTGGTAGGTTAATATCCTCAAGAGAAGGTGGGTTATTATTGTTCTCATTCTGGTTCTTGTTCAGTCTACATTCATTGCAATATTTGTAGTATTATTTGTGTTGTCCTGGGCCATTCTTCTCAGCATCCTTTGGACCTTAGGGTGAAACAGAGTCAAGGGAAAGCCTCGACTTTGAGTGTTGTGCAAACACTACACCTGCACGCTGAAACAAAAACAATAAAAAATATAAAATAAGGGAAATAATGATTAATTCCCAAATTACTCAAATTAAACAAGTCTAGCCGTATTCCCCAGCAATGGAGCCAAAATCTTGATGTTGCCCAAACTACACCTCCTTTTTGAAGGTTAAAGCGGTCATTGTAAGGATATATAACCTAACCAAGGTTAGGATTGATCCCACAGGGAATATGGTAAACTCAGAGTAATTTTCAAGCAATTCAAGTAAATTAACCTACTTATCTCCCGTAAAGTGGGGGTTTTGTAAATTGCACAAAGTAATCCTAAACTAAAGGAAGTGTTGTGAAACTAGTAAGAAAAGTAACTAGGGCAGTGTATTCCCCATGATTCCCTAACTTGGTACTATCAGATAATTGCATTCTTTTCTAGTGTGTTGTATGCAGAATGGTAAGTTAAGTTTACCAAACCCTATGATTTTGGCAAGACATAAATTTTACTATGTGATTTGATCTATTCCTGCAGTGTGACATTACTAACCTTACCTATTTTTCAAGTAGAACCTCCCTCTGATCCAGTTTGGTTGATTAGACGAGAAAACATCGATCGAATCTTATTAATTAATCTTTTTTCCATTTATTACTACCTTGATCTAGCCAGTAACAACTAGGTGAGTTCTAATGTTGGCCACTGTCAAAAAGCAATCAAAATGAAGAGAGTTAATTAATACATGCATGGACACTTTCCAAGAATTATGAATTATTCAATTTTATCTTGTTAGTTCTTCATGGTTCCCACAGCCCTAGTTGTGGATTTAGCTATGCATATTAATTGTAGATGCAAGCATCATAGTATAGAATAATATAATTGAGTACTTAAAAAGATAAAATTAAGAACAAGAAATCCAAGCTCTTCAATGGAAATCACAAAGTATGAATTAAAATAACAAAGTAGTGTTCCAAGTGTTTCCCTCAACGTTTCTAGTTGTTCTTCTCTCCTCTCACATGTTCTCTCCTCAAAATAACCTAAAATAATCTATTTATAGTCCTTAAAATACAAATCCAAAACAACATAGGAAAACTAGATTCTGCAGGTAATACGAGCAAGTCTACGAGCCATACTAAGTTTTACGGCCCGTTCCAAGGCTTCATGAACTTCATTCTTCAATTTTGGATTTAGCTTTTACGAGATATGTCTACGGGCCATATTCAGACTTATGGCCTGTACAGGATTTCATCTGATGACCATTTAGAAAATTCCAACTTCTGATCATCAATGTATAGGACCTTATCTATGACTCATACTTCATTCTACAACTCATCTCATAGTTCGTAGACTCAGCTTTATAAAATCACCCCTTCACTAGATCTTTCTATGAACCCCACTCTACGGTTTGTGGAAACTTCCACGGCCCGTTAAGAGTGTCATAGAATAGTAAAAACTCCAGCAACTGTACACTTAACCCAAAACTTATGCCAAATCCCGTAATCCTGAAAAACAAATATAAAAACACATCAAACCCACTAACATCCTTTGAGAATACACAAAGTTCCAAGTTTTAAGTATCAAAAGTATTGTATTTTGATAGCACATCACAAATATTCTCTCTAGAAGACAAGACCAAGCTAAGAAGGCTAGGGTTTCAAGAGGGTTTCCTCCATAATAGCAAGTTCCTTCTTCATACCATTATTATCGACTACATTTAAATAGATCTGAGGTTGAATCATTTTTTTAATCTGTTCTTTGAATGCAAATGGTGAACAAAAAAAAGAAATATTTTTGTCAAAAAAAGGAACATGCGGTTTTGATGAGACACAATTTACTATTTAATCTATTTCTTTCAAATACTCCACCTAAAACATATCACAATGTCATTTTATAATACCTCGGGAGTGTCACGACCCAAGCCTAGTGCCTAGACATAACCTATGAATAGGGAACCCGAAGGGATCCCAAAAAAGCCTCTTAGCATATCATCACACATCCTTGGATGCGAAAGCAAAATAAAATGACATAAGAAACATAAACAAGGGGAAATTGGGACTAAGGGAGAGAGATATATTTAAATAGCTTAGATATCGTAAATGAGGCAAAGCTCAAGTATAATACATACTTTGTCCAACAACACCTCTAACATAGAACTTAGCGGGGGCCTAGAAAAGCAACTGGGCTCACACTTATAGTCAAGTATATCAAAAAGAAAAATAGTCTTAAATACATAGCATAGGAACAAAGATATTTCCCTCTAACCTGAGGACTCACCAACTAGCTTGAATGGATATCACTAGCCACGTGGAGAAGGAGGATGACCAAATGGAGCTTCGATTCCTACATGGTAACATCATGTAGGCATATAATATATGTTAGTACATTTGAATGTACTAAGTATGTGGGATACAATGTAACAAAAGATAGAGATCATAGGTAAAATGCATAATCAGACAATGGATAGCATACTATCAATATGACATTTATGAATGATACTTGAAGTAAAACATATTAGTAAATCATATACTTATATAGAATTAGAGCATACACAGGAATAGACCATCATCATAGACCAACTGAACTACTTCCTAACTCCAAGACACACCATTCCTTGAATGGTGATTGAGGCTTGATACCCCCTCAACAAGGCATCCAAGGCTTGGCACCCCCTCATCAAGGTGATTGAAACTTGGCACCATCTCAAGGAGGTGATTGAGACTTGGCACCCTCTCAACAAGGTGATTGAGGCTTGTTACCCCCTCAACAAGGTGATTGAGACTTGGTGCCCTCTCAACAAGGTGATTGAGGCTTGTTACCCCCTCAACAAGGTGATTGAGACTTGGTGCCCTCTCAACAAGGTGATTGAGGCTTGTTACCCCCTCAATAAGGCAACCGAGGCTTGGCAGCCCCTCATCAAGGTGATTGAGACTTGGCACCCTCGCAATAATGTGATTAAGGCTTGGTACTCCCTCAACAAGGCAATCAACTTGCAACTTCATAGATACTTTTCATGAATTCAACACATGTACAACATACTTTCATCATCATAAAGTCATCATATACCTAAATTTCCTCTCATCATTTTACATCATATGTGCACCATTGTTTCATCATCATTCCGTCATCATTTAATCATAATATATACATCCTAGTACTAATTTCCTCTCATCATTTTACATCATATGCACACCATTGTTTCATCATCATTCCATCATCATTTAACAATAATATAATCATCCTAGCACTATTCAACTCATATGACATGCATCGGACCTTCAATTCCTCAAGAAACCCTAGCTGGACATTTTATAAAACACTTGGGGGGTGTAATGGGGGTAAAAGACCATGCAATTTAGAGATGAAATCATGTAAGAAACGCCATTGTAAAACCATCAATAAATACTTTGCAACACCCTCAAGACATACAGATCAAAACCCTTCATCAAATCCCACATTAGTTCCATGATTTAGAGCTCAAAACATGCTAAAACAGTCATACTTTCATGAACTAAATACTGTGCAGTAAAGTTCTCAATATACAAAACCCCACATGTAAAATCAACTTTAAATCATGCAATATTTGTAAAAAAGAGGCTTGAGCACCATGGGTGAAAGGACCCAATAGTTCAACACCATATACCTTGACTTTGGAGAACCCTTGAAGAAGATTGGAAATGGAGACTTGAAGCTTGAATGAGATCCTTGATGAAATCCTTAAGATTAGATCCTTGATGAAATCCTTAAGATTGGTCTTGAGTTTGGAACTTGAATTTAAGATGAAATATGAATCTAAGTGTTTGAGAGGATATTAGGGAATATTAAGGATGATATAAGGGTGAAATAAGGCTAAGTATATGTATTTTCAAGTGTGGGAACCCTTAGGCCCAAGACTTATAAGTCTTGGACCGAAGTCAAGGGAAAATAGGACAAAAATGGACTGCTCACTGGAATTGCATTTTCTGGACAAACAACTTCCACAAAAATGAGGATAACTCCTTCATCTGAACTCGAAATGATGTGAAACAAAGTGAACTGAAAAGGTAATTCAATGAGCTTTAATTTGGTAGTCTTGGGATACTCAATTCTTAGTGTGCTAAGAGATATTCCCCTTCAAATTTGACCCTCCTAAATAGCATTTTTTGTGATTTTTGAAACTTGATACGGTTACTATAAAATTTGGGTTAGACCCATTTCCCACTCAATTTGACCCCTGAACAAGAATATGAAGTTGGATTTTCAAAATAACAAATGAATTTTTAGATATATGGAAATCACGATTCTGGGTACTTTCAAGGCGCATTTTTGGGCACTTTTTGGGGTCGTTACGATATCTCCCCCTTGGAAACATTCGTCCCTGAATGTAAAAGGGACGTATAAAACACGAGTGATCATAAACAAATATGCCCCAACAAGAATGCAATATTACATTAAAAACACCATTTTCAAGATCTCAACATAAGTGTAAAATCATCATAAACTTACCAACTTAAACATGAATACACATGAATCGCATAGGGGCTGAAACATAGGACTTGGAATCATAGAAAGGACTTGACATGTCATCATAAGCTTGAATAGAGTGGAAAAGATATGGATATCGCTTTTCCATGTCCATACTGGCTCTCTGAGAATCACATACGAATAGACAACTCTTCCAAAGGACCTAGACAAACACTACATCATTATCAATCAATTTCTCCACTCATCCATCCAACACCTCCACTGGAACCTCCTTCTAAGCCAACTTATCCTCCACCTAACCCACAACTTCAAAGAGTTATATAGCTCTAGGGTCACCAACACATCCCCTCCACCTAGAAGCATGATAAACCAGATAAACCATACCCCTACTATAGGCAATTTCCCAAACTTATGCAACCTTACTAACCTCCCTCTACACTCTATAAGGACCCATAATCCTCAACTCAATTGTTAATCTTAAATACACCTAATCTACTTGGTACCATAACCGCCATCTCCCCCCTTGGGAGACAACCTCCACTCTATTATTCTCTCACCCAAAACTTCCAACTCTAATAAGGCGAAAATCAAGGACTTGCCGAATTTACTCCTCTTAACCCAAAAAGATTTAAAACCATCAAGAACACTATACTACCATTCTCAACTTCCTTCAACCTAACACCCTATCTAGCCAACCGATGGACTCTACTAGGCATCTCTTTACCACTATTATCCACACACACTAGGCTACCTAGAGCACCAACCACAAAACTAGCCTTACCGAAAAAACCAATGCATACTTATACCATAATCCCTAAGGGGTTCTAACAACCTTCTTGTTATCCTCAACTTACACCTATCATATTTAGCAACCAGTCCCCTCATCATCCAAGACTTGCAACACTACCCCTAAATAATTCACAAGCTCTAAACAAATTAATACCTCAGCACTAGAGACCACCACAAACATATCAAGATAAGGTTTTAAGCCCCCATTCTAAGGACCCATAAACATAGCCAATCCATAGACCAACCAAACAACTCCACCACTAACAATAATGCTCACTTGGGGACCAAGCTCAAACCAAAGATCAACCTTAGTGAAGCCCATTGTAATTGACCAAATAGATCAACCATCCCCAACCAGCATATTACAACCTTACGGGATGCAAGTAGCCCAAACTAACCTAAGACCTCCGACACATCAAGCTAAGTCCAACTAAGATCACAAAATAAGACTCATATATAATGAGAATAAAGGAAACCCTTAGAGATCAATTGAACATTAAGATAAGAATGGACCTACCTCTTTTCCTTCCACTTGATAACTTCCCACTCAAAGACGGGTTTATTAGGGAATCAAAAACTAGCTTTACGGGCCCCACCATCAATGGAGACACAACATGCATGCAACTACTCCATCCCAAGTACAACATCAAAATCAACCACGTCAAATCCAACAAGCCACAAAGCAATACCTAATGCAATACAAACCCGGATCAACACCTATGAAGTTTCTAGCAACAATATACCCAACAAAAGGATAGACACCAAAGATTCACACTGCATCTTGGGCAAATAAAAAGCCCCACTAGCAACCAAAAGAATAGAGAAGAGATAGTCAAACTCGGATCCATCAAAATCAAAACCTTCTAATTAACTTCCTTCGCCTTCCTCCTTGAAGTGACATGATCAACTAAAAGAGCAAAGAACATTCATTAAAGGGGAAAGCCCTATTTGACTTCTAAAGCCTAACATAGCCCATGAAGAGGGGAAATATTTTCTAAAATGTCTTATAGCCTCCTACTCATAGTTGCGGTACACAACATAATCATGAATAGGACTCTAATCGATACGGTGTGTTGGACGTCGAGGATCTATCAACCTAGTGCTCTGATACCTTCTTTGTCATGACCCAAGCCTAGGGCCTAGACGTGATCAGTGAATAGGGAACTCAAAGGGACCCCAAACAAGCCTCATAGCATATCATCGTACATCCTTGGCTGCGGAAATAAAATAAAATAACACAAGAATCATAAACAAGGGGAAATTAGGACTAAGGGAGAGAGATATATTTAAATAGCTTGGATATCATAAGTGAGTCAAAGCTCAAGCATAATATAACTTTGTCCAACAACACCTCTAAATAGAACTTAGCAGGGGGCAAGAAAAGCAACCGGGCTCACCCTCAGAGTCAAGTATATAAAAAAGAAAAATAGTCTTAAATACATAGCATAAGAACATAGATATTGCCCTCGAACATGAGGACTCACCAACTAGCTTGAATGGATATCACTAGCCACGTGAAGGAGGAGGATGACCAAATGGAGCTTGGATTCTTACATGGTAACATCAATTCGGCATAGAATATGCATTAGTATATTTAAATGTACTAAGTATATGGGATGCAATACAACAAGAGATAGACATCATAGGCAAAATGCATAAACATAGACAATGGATAGCATACTATCAATATGATATGTATGAATAATACTTGAAATAAAACATGTTAGTGAATCATATACTTATATATAATTAAAGCATACACAGGAATAGACCATCATCATAGACCAAGTGAACTACTTTCTAACTCGAAGGTACACCATTTCTTGAATGGTGATTGAGGCTTGATACCCCTTTAACAAGGCATCCAAGGTTTGGCACCCCCTCATGAAATTGATTAAGACTTGGTAAGCCCTCAACAAGGTAATTGAGACTTGGCACCCTCTCAACAAGGTGATTGAGGCTTGGTAACCCCTCAACAAGGCAACTGAGTCTTGGCACCCTCTTGTAAAGGTAATTGAGACTTAGCACCCTCTCAGTAAGGTGATCAACAAGGCAATCTTCTTGCAACTTCATAGATACTTTTCATGAATTCACCACATGTACAACATACTTTCATCATCATAAAGTCATCATATACCTAAATTTCCTCTCATCATTTCACATCATATGTGCACCATTGTTTCATCATCATTCCGTCATCATTTAATCATAATATATACATCCTAGTACTATTCTCATATGACATGCATCGGACCTTCAATTCCCCAAGAAACCCTAGCCGGACATTTTGTCAAACACTTGGGGGGTGTAATGGGGGTAAACGATCATGCAATTTAGAGATGAAATCATGCAAGAAAATCCATTGTAAAACCATCAATCAACACCTTGCAACACCCTCAAGACATACACATCAAAACCTCTCATCAAATCCAACATTAGATCTATGATTTAGAGCTCAAAACATGTTAAAACAATCATACTTTCATGAACTAAAATGACTGTGCAGTAAATTTCTCTATATAGAAGAACCACATGTAAAATCAACTTTAAATCATACAATATTAGTAAAAAGAAGGCTTAGGCACCATGGGTGAAAGGACCCAATGGTTCAACACCACATACCTTGACTTTGGAGAACCCTCGAAGAAGATTGAAAATGGAGACTTGAACTTGAATGAGATCATTGATGAAATCCTTAAGATTGGTCTTGAGTTTGGAACTTCAATTTAGGGTGAAATATGAGTCTAAGTGTTTGAGAGGATATTGGGTAATGTTAAGGATGATATGAGGGTGAAATAAGGCTAAGTATATGTATTTTCAAGTGTGAAAACCCTTAGGCCCAAGACTTAAAAGTCTTGGACCAAAGTCAAGAGAAAATAGGACCAAAATGGACTGGTCACTGGAATTGCATTTTCTACACAAATGATTTCCACAAAAATGGGCATAACTCCTTCATCCGAACTCAAAATGAGGTGAAACCAAGTGCATTAGAAAGCCAATTCAAAGAGATTTAATTTGGTAGGTCTTGGGACACTCAACTCTTTGTGTTCTAAGATATATACCCCTTCAAATATGATCCTCTTAAATAGCATTTTTTGCTATTCTCAAATTTTGATACAGTTGCTCTAAAATTTGAGTTAGTCCTATTTTCCACTCAATTTGACCCCTTGAACAAGAATAGAAAGTCAAATTTTTGAAATAATGAATGGATTTTTAGATTTATAAAAATCACAATTCCAAGTACTTCCAAAGCATATTTTCAGGCACTTTTTGGGGTCGTTATAGGGAGCTAATGAAACTATTTTAGTAAAATTAAAAAGTCTCTCAATTCTCGAGCAATTGCACCAAATATTCATAGGCTTATCCACGGTATGTGAGTTGATTTATGGGTCTCCTTTCACTCACAAAGGCCTACACTATATTTTTTTACCTTTTCTATATGTTACTCAAAATTACCATGCATACTTAGGATGATTTCATGATGTTTAATGTTGCTACATATTTTCAATGTTACCATATGATGTTCTACTATTTCTAAGTATTTTAAGTTGATGGTGATGACCCCAATGATGTGGGATTGAATGATGAAGTAAGGACTATTTTGCATGTGTTGAATAAGCATGTTTTCTATGATTATGCATGAACCTCATGAGTTATGAATGTTTCAACTTATGAATTAGCTCACTAAGTTTCAAGTCATGTCTTGAATGATATGTGACTATGATTAGGTCATAAAAGAATGGTTTTTCAAGTAAAGATTTGTCAAAGATATAAGTATGTTGACACTGCCATAAAAGATGTTTATGATGGTCCCTAAGATGAAAGGACATTACTCATTACTCACTTGGTGGTACCTTAAGTTCAAGCTACTCTTGAGATTACTACTTGTGGTTCAAAGTGTCATGATTCGACTAAGCCTATGCTTTTAAAAGATTCTGTGGGATGAGTTAGCACCGAATGAGGCATTGTGGTGGAGCTTGGTAAGGGAACCTTAGAAGCAATCCTTTACCCCATAAAATATGTACCACCATATAAGCCCATGTAAGGTAGGCTAGTGGATCCACATAGGCCAAATATGTTATATGATTATGCATGTGAAGTACGGAGTTTTGCCCAGAAGTGGTCTCCTTGTGCCAATATAAGGGCTTATTTAGACTCTATGTAGTAGCTCACATGGTCTTATATGTTGGTTATGGTCCATTTACACAATGTATATGATCCATGCCTTTGTTCTATCATATGTGTGTTGAGTTTGTATATTGCTCTTGCTCAAACTAAATGTTTTTCCTTGTGCATGCTTAAGCTCATATTAATGAAACCTTTACCTTCCCATGCATGTAGGTCTTTACTTATTAATGATGACACTTCAATTTTATCTTTGCATTGCATCTCACATACTTATTACACTCCAAAAGTACTCACACATATTTTGCATGCATGATTTAACCATGTATAGACAGATGTTCCTCCCTCGGCTCATGGCTAGTTCTCCAACATATAAGACTAGTTTATCTATAGTGAGCCCTTAGTTTAGGACTCTACCATTTTCCTTTGTTGTAATGTATCTTTTGGACTTGATATATTTGTTGGCCTTTAGAGTGTTTTACTTTCTAAATGGTTAATGTTTAGATTCTTTTCCATTTTATAGAAATCGGTCGTATCAATTCTGTTCATCTATAATCCAGTTGGTATGTTTTTGGACAATATGTATACTTTTTAATATTGCTTCATTGTCAAATGATATCCCCTAGACCTCATCTCGATATTTTTTCCATATTTTATGAGTTTTCATGCCTATGAATGTTTGATATGTAAGATGGCTTGGATGAGGTACCCATAAGTGTGTCATTCATCGTGTGATGACTTAGCCTTAGGTAGGGTCATTATAAACTTGGTATCAGAGCATAAGGTTTTAAAATATTCCTCGGATATCCAAATATACCACATTGAGTCGAGTCCCATTCAAGGTTGTGAAGCACATCACAATCTTGAATGAGAGGCTATGAGATGTTTAGGAAAGTCTTGTCATCTTTCATATTCATGCTGTACTTTTAGAGTTTTCTAACATTCTTTTATAACTAATGATGATGTCTTTGCTATTTTGAGATCATGCCACAAAGAAGAGATCTACAACAAAGGAAAACTCCTAAGAAAAAGCCCCTCTATTACAGCAAGACGATGGGGTATCTATGTGGATTTTAGAGCCACCTTCACTATGATAGCTCAAGCTTTGGATAACCAAGCCAATAGGGAGATTGTTATTCTTCCTAAGCTCCTACTCTAGCTACACGAGTTTGAGATTTCATGAGGATGAGTCCCCCAGAATTCCTAGTTCTAAGGTGGAGAAGGATCCCCTCAATTCCATTGATAAGGCTTACCAGATTGTCCTTGTGATGGGAGTTCCCTCATAGGAAAAAGTCAAGTTGATGCCCTACCAACTAAAAGGAGTAGCTAAGATATGGTATAAGCAATGGACAGAGGAGAGGGGCCAAGAAGTGGGTCCGATTGAGTGGAAAGAGTTCAAGGGTGCTTTCATGGACTGCTTCTTTCCAATAGAGTTGACGAAGGCCAAGGTGCAATAATACCTCAACTTCAAGTAAGGGCATAAGAGCATAAGGGATTATGCTCTCAAATTAACCAAGCTCTCCAAATATGTCCCTTTTATGGTAGTGAATCCAAGAGCCCATGTGAGCAAATTCATCTCCGGTGTATCGAACTTAGTGTCAAAGTAGTGCAAGACATCCTTGCTAGTGAAGGAGATGGATACCTCCCAATTGATGACCTAGCAAATTGAGAAGGAGAAGCTAAGAGAGAAAGCACGGGATTCCTAGAGGGCCCGGATTGATGGTGAGCGATATACTCACCAAAGTAGTAGAGGTCGCAATTTCCAAAGTGGCCAAAAGCAAGGTGGAAAAGGATCTACTAATACTCCTTCTCCCTGATCCACAAATGAAACGACCCAAAAATGTGCCTTGGAAGTGCCCGAAATCATAATTTTGATATATCTCAAAATCTATGCATGATATTGAAAATCCATCTTCATATTCTTGTTCAGCAGATCACATTGAGTAGGAAATAGGTCTAATCCCGATTTAAGAAAAACTGTAGCAAAATTTAAAAATCACAAAAATGTGATTTCCAGTGAGGTTTTCGTGTGTGCCAAGGGCGCGCCTCAGTGTAAATTTTGACCAATTTTTCTTGTCCAGTCCAAGGCTTTTGAGTCTTGGTCCTAAGTGATCCCATACGTGAAAATACCTATACTTAGCATTATTTCACCCTCATATCATTCAAGACATTCCCAAATACTCTTTCAAACACTTAGATAATATTTCATCTCCAAATATCAAGTCTCAAAACTCATCCGGATTCTAAGATTCTCATTCAAGCTTCAAGCCTCCATCTCCAATCTTCTTCAAGGGTTCTCCAAAGCTAAGGTATGTGGGTTTCTTTCATGGATTCCTTTCACCCATGATGCCCAAGTTTCCTTTTACTTAAAATTGCATAATTTAAAGTAGATTTACTCATGGGTCTTACTTATTATGAATTTCATTGCACACTATGTGGGGGTTTCATGAAATTATGATTATTTTAACATGTTTTGAGCTATGAATCTAAGATCTATTATGAGATTTGATGAAGGGTTTTGATATATGTTGCTTGAGGGTGTTACATGATTATTTTAACATGTTTTGAGCTATGAATCTAAGATCTATTATGAGATTTGATGAAGGGTTTTGATATATACTGCTTAAGGGTGTTACCAAGTATCTATTAATTGTTTTACATTTAATTTTCTTGAGTGATTCCACTCTTGAATTGCATGGTTTTATGCTAGCACTACACACCCACTAAGTGTTTGATAAAATGTTTGATTATGAGTTTCTTGAGGAATTGAAGGTCCAATACATATCTTATGAGTTGAATGGTTATATGATGATGAAATAAATGTATGTATGTGATATTATCTCTATAGTGTTGGGAAATGACCAAGCCTCACTCGGGGGTTGTAAGCCCAGGTAAACATATTGAGGGGTTTGTACCTTGATCGCCTCACTTGGGAGGTGGTAGGCTCGTGCAACCATGTCGAGGGGTTTATACCTTGATAACCATGTTGGGTGGTTTGTACTCCATCAACCATGTTGGTGATTTTATACCTCAACAACCTATTAAGGGATTCGTACCTCATTTGCCTCTCCAAGGGGGTAGTAGGCCTTGGATATTCACTAATAATGGTCTCTCCTTACACATGTATTATGTTCTATATAAGCATGATTTTTTTTCAAGTATCATTCATACACGTCATATTTCTATATGCTTATCCATTGCCTATGTTATACATTTTGCTTATGGTGCTTATCATTTGTTGCATTACATCCTACATACTTAGTACATTCAGATGTACTAACACATACTCTATGTCTACATGATGTCACTATGTAGGAACCATAGCCCCACTTGATCTTCTTCCTCCATGTAGCTAGTATGACTTCTCTCAAACTCTTGGTGAATCCTCCATTTTGGGGATGATGTTTATGATGTCATACTATGTTCTAAGACTATCTTTCTTTTATGTATATATTGACTATGAGGGTGAGTTTGGTAGCTTGTCTTGGCATCCGCTAAGTATCTAAGTTTTAGAAGTATTGTTGGACATGATATGGTATAAGCAATGGACAGAGGAGAGGGGCCAAGCAAATGTTGACTATGAGGATGAGCTCGGTTGCTTGTCTTGTCCCCCGTTCTTATCTATGTAGTAGAGGTATTGTTGAACATGCTTTGTATTATGTTATGAGCTTTGACTCTCTTTTGACTCTTGATGTTTATGATATGAAAGTTGTCCCTTAGCCCCGCTTATCCCTATTTACTATATCTTGTTGTACTTCATTGCTTCTTCGACCAAGGATGTGTATTGATATGTTAAGAGGCTTGCTTGGTATCCCTTCGGGTTCCCCATGCATCGTGTCATGTGTAGGCCCTAAACTTGGGTCATGATAAACTTGGTATCAGAGCGCTAGGTTGTTAGATCCTCAAAGTCCAACACACCGCATCAATTATTGTCTTATTCATGGTTGTGTTGTGCACCATAAGTATGAGTAAGAGGCTATGAGATGTTTTAGGAAATGTTTCCCTTTTTCATGTTCTAAGTCGTGCTATAGTGTTAAAATAAGGTTTTTCCCCCTAATGATTATTCTTTGCTATGCTAGATCATGTGTAATACTAGAAAGAAGAACCCGCACTCCCTCAGACCAATCAGCTCATGGTGAGCTTCGGGATGCTCTCACATTGCTTGCACAAGTTGTGGCTAATCAAGCCAATCAAACGGCCCAAGCCCCTCATGCTCCTACACCAGAATCTCAGGTGAGATACTTCATAAGGATGAATCCCATGGAATTCTTTGGGTCAAAAGTGAATGAGGACCCTCAAGAGTTCATTGATGAGATCTACAAGGTTTTGGCTATTATGGGTGTTAGATCAAAGGAGAAGGCAAAGTTAGTGACTTACCAACTCAAGGGGGTGGCACAAATATGGTAAAACTAATGGAAGGAGGAGAAGGGAATCAATAATATGGAGTTTTGGGAGGAGTTCAAGGCAATTTTTCTTAATTGGTTCTTCCCTCTTGAGCTTAGGGAAGCCAAATTGGTGGAGTTTATGAATTTGAGACAAGGTTCTATAAGTGTGAGAG
Source organism: Solanum virginianum (assembly GCA_000787875.1). NCBI lineage: Eukaryota > Viridiplantae > Streptophyta > Magnoliopsida > Solanales > Solanaceae > Solanum > Solanum virginianum. The sequence continues at coordinate 117,364 of DF357628.1, forward strand.
AGTATGCCCTCAAGTTTACTCAACTTTCTAAATATACTCCTTACCTGATTGCCGACCCAAGGTCTAGAATGAACAAGTTTGTGATATCCTCCTCCACGTGGCTAGTATGACTTATCTCAAACTCTTGGTGAGTCCTCCATTTCGGGGAAGATGTTTATGATCTCATGCTATGTTCTAAGACTATCTTTCTTTTATATATATTTTGACTATGAGGGTGAGCCCGGTAGCTTATCTTGGCCCCTACTAAGTATCTAACTTTTAGAAGTGTTGTTGGACATGCTTTGTATGATGCTATGAGCTTTGACTCTCTCTTGACTCTTGACATTTATGATAGGAAAGTTGTTCCTTAGCCCCGCTTATCCCTATTTACTATATCTTGTGGTACTTTATTACGTCCGCGACCAAGGATGAGTAATGATATGTTAAGAGGCTTGCTTGAGTTTCCTTTGGGTTCTCCATGCGTTGTGTCACATCTATACCCTAGACTTGGGTCGTGACAACTAAGGACAAGGGGTTAGCTTCGAAGCCTCAAACCCCAAATTGCGCTACGTGTGGAAGGCTTCACAAGGAAGAGTGCTTAGCCAGCTTGAATGCATGTTTCAAGCGTGGGAAGTTCGTATATAATGAAAAGGATTATAGGAGTAGAGGTGCAAGGCCCCTAGACCAAGGTGAGAAAGTTCAAGGTTTCGAAAGGACCAACTATTTCTATGCTCTTCATGGACAACAAGAAGTTAAAGAGGGCCTAGATGTTGTCACCAGTATTTTGAAAGTTTATAATTTTGATACATATGCATTGTTAGATGTAGGGGATAATTTGTCATTTGTAACTTCTTTTCTTGCAAATAGATTCCATGCATGTCCCTAAGTCCTTCATGAGCCTTATAAGTGTGTACCCCATCGAAGAGTCCATTACAAAGAGTCTATAGAAACTTCCCCATTTTCATCTTGCATAAATTGTTCATTGTAACTTAGTAGAACTCTCCATGGTTGATTTTGATGTTACTTGGGATAGATTGGTTGCATGCTTCCTATGCACCATCCATTGTAGGACTCGTAGATTCAAGGTCTAATTCCTAAATAAGTTCATTCTAGAGTGGGAGGGTAGAAACTCTTCATGTAGAAGTCATTTGTTTCCTTCTAAAAGATCAAAAAATGATTTCAATGGGGTGTGTATACCATCTAGTAAGGGTCAAAAATGTCACATAAAGTCCATTCCTTGAGTCAGTTGCCATTGTAAAGGAGTTTCTAGATGTCTTTCTAGATGAGTTACCGGGTGTTCCTCCCAAAACAGAAATAGATTTTGGCATAGACCTCCTACCCAAGACTCAACCTATCTCAATTCCTCCATATAGAATGGCTCTCGTGGAGTTAAAATAACTAAAGAAGCAATTGAAGAATTTGTTGGAGAAGAATTTCATTAGACCTAGTAAATCTCCGTGGAGTGCTCCAATCTTGTTTGCAAGGAAGAAGTATGGGTTACTTTGCATGTGCATAGACTACTGACAACTCCACAAGGTCACTAAAAAGAATAAATATCCACTCCCAAGAATAGATGACTTGTTTGACCAATTTCAAAGGGCTACACATTTCTCCAAATTTATTTGAGATATCAATACCACAAGCTAAGGGTGAGGGAGAATGATATTCCTAAGATAGCTTTCTGGACTAGGTATGGTCACTTTGAATTTGTGGTGACATCTTTCAGTCTCACTAATGCACTGACTATATTCATGGACCTTATGAATAGGGTATTCAAGCCCTACATTGATATGTTCATAGTAGTGTTCATTGATGATATCCTAATCTACTCCTGGAGTGATGAAGAACATATAGAACACTTGAGGGTGGTGTTTCAAACCTTGAGGGAGCAAAGACTTTTTGCAAAATTTGACAAGTGTAAGTTTTGACTGAGTGAGGTTGCCTTTCTCGGGCATGTGGTATCAAATGATGGTATCAAGGTTGATCTTAAAAAGATGGAAGCGGTGAGAAATTGGCCAAGGCCATTGACTTTTATGGACATTAGGAGTTTCTTTAGCCTAGTCGATTACTATAGAAGGTTTGTGGAAGGTTTCTCCTCCATTTCGTCTCCACTAACCAAGTTGACTCAAAAGAAGGCAAAGTTTATATGAACAGATGAGTGTGAGAAGAGTTTCCAAACCTTGAAAGATCGACTAACTTCAACTCCAATCTTGACCTTGTCAGAGGGACATGATGGATTTGTTGATTATTTTGATGTTTTGACGATTGGGTTAGGGTGTGTGTTGATGCAATATGGTAAGGTGATTGCCTATGCCTCAAGGCAATTGAAGGTGAATGAGAAAAACTTGTGTGTTGAGCTTCTGGCCATAGTGTTTTCTTTAAAAATTTGGCGTCACTACTTGTATGGGGTTCATATAGATGTATTCATCAATCATAAGAGCCTTCAACATGTGTTTACCCAAAAGGATCTCAACTTAAGGCAACGAAGGTGGTTAGAACTTCTCAAGGATTATGATATGAGTATGAAGTACCACCCGGGCAAAGCTAATATGGTAGCCAATGCCCTTAGTAGAGTCTCAATCGGTAGTATGTCTCACATAAAAGATGATGGAAAATGGGAGTTGGCTAAAGAAGTACATAGGTTGGCTAGGCTGGGAGTGAAGTTGAATGAATCCGCAAGTGGTGGTGTGATGGTACTACATAAGTCTGAATCTTATTTGATTAAGGATATTTAAGTCTAAGCAATATCTTGATCCCACCTTGGTTAAATTGAAAACCTTAGTGAAAGAAGGAAATATAGAAGTCTTCTCCCAATGGGAATATGGTGTACTTTGATATCAAGGGAGGTTGTGTTTGCAAAATGATAGTGAGTTGAGGAAGTTGATATTTCAAGAGACTCAAAACTCTTTTTATTGTATTTATCCCGATTCTACAAAGATGTAAAGAGATTTGAGGGAGATCTATTGGTGGAATGGAATAAAGAGGGACATTGCCAAATTTATGTCCAAACGTTCGAATTGCCAGCAACTCAAAGTTAAGCATCAAAGGTTGGGTGGCCTAGTCCAACACATTGATATTCCTACATGGAAGTGGGAAAAAGTCGATATGGACTTTATAGTGGGGTTGCCTAAGACCAAGAAGCACTCATATGGGTTATAGTGGATCGAATGACAAAGTTATCTCAATTTTTAATGGTAAAAATGACAATTAGTGCCGAAGACTATGCTCACTTGTATATCCAAGAATTGGTGGGATTGCATAGGATTTTATCCATCATATCAGATCGTGGTGTCCAATTTACCTCTCATTTTTGGAAATCTTTTAATAGGGGACTTGGTACTAAGGTGAAATTAAGTATTCCATTCCATCTCCAAACCGACGGGTAAGCCAAGAGGACTATTCAAACATTGGAGGATATGTTAAGAGCTTGTGTGTTGGAGTTCAAGGGGATTTGGAATGAGAACTTTCCTCTTAAAGAATTTTCCTACAATAATAGTTTCCATACGAGTATTGAAATGGCACCATTTGAGGCATTGTATGGTAAACAGTGTAGATCACCCATTGGGTAGTTTGAAGTTGGTGAGGTGGAATTGATAGGGCTGGATTTAGTCATGAATGATATGGAGAAAATTAGGCTTATAAGAGATAAGTTAAAAATGGCTCAAAGTCCGCAAAAGTCCTACTCTGATGTGAAGAGGAGGGATCCTGAGTTCCAAACTGGTGATTAGGTCTATTTGAAGGTGTCTCCTATGAAAGGTGTGATCCATTTTGGAAAAAGGGAAAAATTAAGCCGTAGATATGTAGTTCCATATAAGGTCTCCTATGAAAAGTGTGATCTATTTTGGCAAAAGGGAAAAATTAAGCCCTAGATATGTAGGTCCATATAATGTGGTAAGAAGAGTTAGCAAAGTGGCATATGGATTGGACCTACCTACAGAAATGAATTTGATTCATCCAGTCTTTCATATATCACTGTTGGGGAAGTTCATAGATAATGTAAACACCATAATTCCCTTGGAAAATGTGAACATTGAAGAGAACTTGAATTATGAAGAAGTACCGGTTGAAATCCTAGACTAGTAAGTGAAAAAACTAAAGAACAAGAAAGTTGCATCTGTTAAAGTGCTTTGGAGGAATTATCAAGTTGACGGTGCCACATAAGAAGTAGAAGGGGACATAATGAAACATTACCCTTATCTATTTCACTCTACTCAAGTCTAAGGTAATAAGTCATTCTTGCCCAAAACCTCTAATTCCTTGCATTTTAGTTTTTCCATGATGCATATGCTCATTTCTATGTTTATGTACTATTTTTGAGACATATTTTGAAAATAGACTTTGAAATTTTTATTGAAAGATGTTTAAATTATATTTTTGCATGCATACTTGGTTATTAACTGATGTTTAACTCCTCAGAGCCTACCTTTAAATACATTCGAGGATGAATGTTTCCAAGGGAGAGATATTGTGATAACCCTCAATTTAATAGCCTTGAAAGTGCAAAAATGTTGGACTAGAAATGTGCAGGGGTCGGTCCATGAAGCCCAGTTCATGGCCCGTGGTTTAGGCCATTAGTGATACATTTAAGTGTTAAGTATGAAGCAATTAACGCCGTAAAAATTTTCACAACTCATAGAAAGGATAGTAGGTATGAGTTCAATACATGAAGAAAATTTGAAGTTTCTAGAAGGAAGACCACGATTAACAGGATGGACTATATTCCTATGCATGATCATAGAAAGTATTCACAGATGGATGTCCAGAAAAGTGAAATTTAGCTAAGTGTGAAAGGACTACACGAAGCCATCCATGGCCTGTGGATTGATGGATGACCCATGGATAGGGGTTTCATGGTTTGGGTTTGGTAAACAATTTTTGAATATTAGAAAAAATAGATGAAGACGACGAGAACCACGGCTCGTGGTTCCATCCATAAGCCTTAATCAGGGTCTCGTGGTTCTTGTCTGGCAGTTTTAATGAAGGACAATTTTATCCTTTTTGCCAATACTAATCCTAAGCTATTTCATTTTTGAGACTCCTAAGGCCCTAAATCAAACCTTAAACCATAAGGATTCCCCCACTCCTATATTCCTAAAAATCTTTAAGGCAAATATTCTCTATAGAAACAAGAACAAGCTAAGGAGGCTAAGATTTCAAGAGAGTTTCTTCCATAACAGCAAGTTTCTTTTTCATAGGCGTACCCAAGGTATGTGAGTTGATATGTGGGTCTCCTTTCACCCAAAAAGTCCTACACTATATTTTTACCATTTCTTTAAGTTCCTATAATATTACCATGCAAGCTTATGATGATTTCATAATATTTAATGTTGCTACATGTTTTCAAATTTACCATATGATGTTCTACTAAGATGGTGATGACCCCAATGATATAGGTTTGAATGATGAAGTGTGAGTTGTTTTGCATATTTTGAATAAGTATATTTCTATGATTATGCATGAACCTCATGATTTATGAACGTTTCAACTTATGAATTAGCCACTAACTTTCAAGTGAAGTCTTCCCTGATATATGATGATGATTAGGGCATAAAAGAATAGTTTTAAATTTAAGATTTGTCAAAGATATAAGCATGTTAACAATGCCCTAAAATATATTTATGATGGTCCCCAAGATGGAAGGACAATACTCACTAGGTGGTTCCTTAAGTTCGAGCTACTCTTGAGATTGCAACTTATGATTCAAAGTGTCATGATTTGAATAAGCCTATGTTTCAAAAGATTCTGTGGGATGACTTATCACCGAATGAGGCACGTGGTGGGGTTCAATAAGGGAACCCTAGAGGCAATCCTTTTCCCCATCAACTATGTGCCACCATAGGAGCCCTTGTAGGCTAGGCTAGTGGATCAACATAAACCAAATATGTTATATAATGATGCATGCGAAGTGATGGAGTTCCACCCCGCAAGTCGTCTCCCCGTGCCAATGTAAGGGTTATGTTAGATTCCATGTAGTAGCTTACATGGACTTATATGTTAGTTATGGTCCATTCCCACAATGTCTATGATCCATGTCGTTGTTCCATTAGATGTGTTAAGTTCATATATTGCTCTTGGTCAGATTGAACATTATTCCTTGCGCATGCTTAAGCTCATCTTAATGATACTTTTATTTTCTCGTGCACGTAAGTCTTTCTTATAAATGATGGCATTATAATTTCATGTTTGCATTGCATCTCACATACTTATTATATGTCACTACCTGAGCCTAGGACCTAGATGTGACACGGCGAATGGGAACCCGAAGGGACCACAAATAAGCCTCTTAGCATATAATTTGTACTTTTTTTGTCGTGGAAGCAATTAAACAACAACAAGAGAGTATAAATAAGGATAAAGGGACTAAGGGAAGTCTTTGGTAGCATAAAACATGAAAGAGTCAAAGCTCAAAGAATAAGTACATCATTTGTTCCAACAACACCTCTAAACATAGATTTGAGCAGGGCCAAGACACTTCCCGAGCTCACCCTCATAGTATCAGAGTTCACCATAAAGAGTAAACAAAGCAAGAGTAGCATAGCTAGTGTCCCCGAACTTGAGGACTCAAATAGCCTTGAAAGTGCAAAAATGTTGGACTAGAAATGTGCAGGGGTCGGTCCATGAAGCCCAGTTCATGGCCCGTGGTTTAGGCCTCTTATCTTCAAGATGTCAAAACTATCCATGTAGAGGATGATCATGAGGGGCTCAGATTTCTACATGGTAACATCATGTAGGCATAGAGTTTGCATTAGTACGTTTGAATGTACTAAGTATGTAGGATGCAATATAATAAGAATAGGCAACATAGTCAAAATGCATAATCATAAGCAAGGGATAAGTATAATAACAACATGGCATGCATGATCAATGCTTGAAGTAAAATATGCTTGTAAAATATATAACTTGAGAATATAGATTACATGTGTAGGAAGAGACCATCAACATAGACCAAGCAATATATTGCTTGGTATCCAAGGCATATCACCCCCTTGGAAGGTGATTGAGGTATCTACCCCTCAATTGGTAGATAGGCATGTCACCCTCCCTCAAAGTGGTCAAGGTATATACCCCTCAACTGGTAGATGGGTATAGCACCCCCTATCAAAGTAGCCAAGGTATATATCCCTCAACATAGTAGATGGGCATAGCACTCCCAATCAAAGTGGTTGAGGTATATACCCCTAAACTGGTAGATAGCGTAGTACCCCCCCCCCCCATCAAAGTGGTTGAGGCATATCACCCCCTTAACAAGGTGTGGTCAACTTGCAACACTATAGGTACTTTACATGAATTCAATACATACATGCAATTCCTTCAACATCATAAAGTCACTTGACTCATACGTCATACAATAGATCATCAATAACTCAAAAATCCTTAACTAGACATTTTATCAAACACTTGGCTGGTGTGTAATGCTAGTTCAAAATCATGCAATTCAAGAGTGAACTCATGTGAGAAAACTCAGGGTAAATCAACCCACCAATACTTGGTAACACCCTAATGCAAGATATATTGAAACCCCTTATCAAATCTCATATCAGATCATAGATTCATAGCTCAAACATACTTAAATAGTCAACATTTTATGAAACCCCAATATAGTTTATAATCAAATTTCATAGTAAGAGATACCCATAATTAATCCAACTTGAAAACATACAATTTACATAAATAGGAAGGTTGGACACCATGGGTGAAATAACCCAATGGTTGAAACTCACATACCTCAACTTTGGGGATTTCCTTGATGAAGATTTGAGAGAGAACTTAAAGCTTAAATGAAGTTCTTGAGATCCAAAAGTGAGTTTGGGACACTTGAATTTGGATGAAATATTTGGCTAAGTGTTAGAAAGAGTTTTGAGAGTATCTTGAGTGATATGGAGTTGAAAAAAGACTAAGTATAGGTGTTTTTATACATAGGAGGGCATGGACCAAAGACCCCAAAGCCTTAGGCCAAAATAGTGAAACTGGCAACAAAAATACATATCTCCGTGCCCCCGGCGCATCATGCTCTCGGGCACGAATCGACACTGGATAAACAAAATTTTAAAAAATAAAATTTTGCTATGGTTGCTCTAAAATCAGAGTTATACCCATTTCACACTAAATTTTGCCCCCTGATCACGAATATAAAGTAGAATTTTTGATATCATGCACAAATTTTGAGATATATAAAAATTACGATTATGGGCATTTTCGACGTACATTTTAGGCACTTTTTGAGGTGTTTCAATACATTCCAAAAGTACTAATGCATATTTTGTATGCATGATTTAACCATGTAGGGACAAGTTTCCTCCCTGGGTCGTGGCTAGTTCACCGACGTTCAAGACTAGTTTATTTGTGGTGACCCCTTATTTCGGAATTCCACCTTTTTCCTTTTTTGATATGTATCTTTTGGACTTGATGTACATGTTGGCCTTTAGAAGATTTTACTTTCTATGTTGTTAACATTTGGATTCTTTTCTATTTGATGGAAACCATCTGTACCTTTTCCGTTCATCCATAATCTAGTTGGTATGTTTTTTGACAATATGTATGCTTTTTAATGTTGTTTCATTGTCAAATGATATCCCTAGACCCTATCCCTATATTTTTGCAATATTTGATGAGTTTTCATGCCTATGAATGGTTGATATGTAAGATGGCTTGGATAAGGTGCCTATGGGTATCTCATTCATCATGTGACGACTAGGCCCTCGTCGGATCATTAGAAGTCATGCTTGGGAACTTCAAAGGATGCAAGGATTATTCATGAAGTTAGAGGTACTTGAGCTTGTGTTGATGAGAGAGGGAGGGTTCCATGCCTTGAGAATAGCTTTCGGAGGTGAAGGCGAAGCAAGGGAGAAACTGTCAAATCGGCGATAAAGTGCAACAATCGGCAAGATGCCGATCGTATTCGATGGACTCATGGAAATCGGCTAATGTGATAGAAAGTGAGGCTTCAAGATGGGATCTAATCGGTGATGCAAGGGACCATTCGGCGATGCGTTGACAGAAAGTAAGGCTTCAAGATAGGATCTAATTAGCGATGGAAGGGATGGTCGGCAATACGCTGAATGAAGTTGATGATGGCTACTTTGATCACCCAATTGCAATTTTGGTCACATTTAGATCATTTTTGTAATAAATTACCTGAGACTATAAATAGCTCATAATTGCTCATTTTTAGATAGACTTCTTTGAATATTGATATTAAAACTCTTGTATGAGTGTTGGGATCTTGGAACAAGCTTTTGTTGAACTTTGCTTAGAAATGTTTGTTATGAGATGAATCCAATTTCCCTCGAGGTCATCATAAGAGATTCGGTACTTAATTCGGATTAATCAATTGAGGTCTTTTGGTTTAATATACCTTTAGGTTACTTTTGATTTCCTTTTCTTGTGTCAATCTATCTTTACTTTCTTGTCTTTAATTTTGCATTTTAGTTTGTTATTTTCGTAGATTTTCATTTTTCGGGTTCCAAATTCACAATGTTACGACTAGACTCTAGGCTCAAATTGTAATAATTATGTCGCATTGGGTTTGAATCTCCTTAAAGAAAGTGAGATATCCATGCCTCAGCTTGAATGAATTTTTATTCAAATTTATCATTTTATTTTCAATTGTAATTTATTGTATTTGTGGTATATTACACCAACATTTATAAATGAAGCTTTAACAATAAGGGGACTTTTGTCAAGTTGTATATAAACATAATGATAACCCAATCTATGTGATTAGATATCCTATGAAATAGGTTCATATGGATAATAACAAGTCATTGCTTGATCTTGTGCACTATAAAAATTATTCCTTTTGTGATCTATCATGGTGTGTATATTGTGCAAGTCTGCAAGGAAAGTGAGTTTGAATTGTAAGTTCTTAATCCATTAACATATCCTTTATAGGTGGTGCATTGCTCTATATAACACATTTGATGGTTGGACCTATATGAGTGTGAAGTGGTGTTACTTCAATGAAATTATAAAGAGTTCTAGAGCATTCATGAATTCCAAGACATGCGCAAGGCATCTCAGTGTAAAACCACAATAATGACAAAGATTGTGCAAGTGTAATGTGATAGATAGGACCCTGAACTTACAGAAGAAATTTTGGTTCATCGAAGTTCTAAAGTTCACCAATAGTTTTGTAAGTATAATCTTGTTTATCTTAATTTGGTTCATGTCTATGAGATGCTTGATTCGACGCATGATTCTTATATGTAGAAACTAGCAAAACTTTTTATTTTATTTTTATTCTAATTGTTATTATTTTTTTCTATTTGTGGAGATTGTTAAAAAAAAATTAGAATATCTCAAAAATATAATAATCATCCTTGAATTTTCTCTAATTTATTCAGCCTTTGATGCTTTAATTATGAGAATTATTGAACATTGATATCCCTTAGCATTGCATAACCTCTTTTCCTTTTTTCAAATTGCTACGTTAACTTTCAATTTGGACATTATTCTTTATGATTAGCACTTACTCTCCTTTATTTCCACTAGTATTTTTCTTGAATTCTAATTCTTTAATTGTTGGAGTAATCAACCAGTCTTATGGTATGGATCCTTTTTCTATGTATATTCACAATGAGCTTCCCTATGGAAGATAAAGAAAAGAACGAATTCTTCCATAGATGTAGAACAAGAAAAATGCTTCTTCCTATTGTTTGAGTTACTGATTTTCTATCAATATAAAAATGTTGTTAGATTCTGCCACCTAATTTTATACTAGAAGATACTTAAAAACAGTGGCAATGGTCATGCTTATAGCTTACATGAATTTTTGTGATTTCAATTTTTTATTCTTTGTTTGTAGACCTACTTTGAAATCTTTTTTTTTTAACAGTTAAAAGATACGAGTTTTAAATACAGAAACGATCAGCCCATAAAGTTTCATAAAGTATGATGTTAAGTATTTCCAAGAACAACTATCATGCCACGAAAAGACAAAATAGACTTTGTGGGGCACAGGTATTCCAACCATTTGTGGCTGGTCGTTCAAATCCAGCATCCAGTCAACATTTCCATCGAGGACAATATAGAGGCACAAATTGCAAGATCACAAAGGCTACCATTCCATCCATACCGATGAAAAACAAACAAAAATCAAAAGAAAACATGAAAGAGCAAACAACAGTTCTCCAAGATGAATAAACTAGTCAATGCAGTGAAAGTTTCAGCTAAAATTTATAAGGTCATTCAACAAGAAAATTATGAAAGTGACCAATAAGGGCAAAAGTAACTGAAAAGAATTACAATATTATGAGTTTGCATCTATCTTTGCAGTCACTGTGTGTCTGTTCTTCACTTATTCCTGCTTGTCTAGCTTCAACAGATGGAAAGGCATTTAATAAGCCAAGGGGCTCAAGATAATACAATAATCGAAGTACAATAATCAACGGATAGTAACCAAATTTAAAGGACAACAAACTAGAGGAGTAACACAAGCCAAGGGGCTGAGACAGTGTTAGAATGAAACCCAAATGACTATGGCTATAAATTTGTTACAATAACTGGATCAATCAAAGATTTCCAAGCTTTAGGACAAGGGACTTCAATTCAGCTGAGGTGTGTGCAAGGAAGACATATGAACACCTGTCTGCACTCATCACTTTGATACGGGGGGGCCAACAACAATCTGACACTAAAACTGCCTTTTCACCAAAATATATTAGCAGGGACCTTTTCCAGGAAGCTAATTCTCACACCATATATGTCATGCCAACCTGCATTAGATGTGAATGTGGAACACTCAAACTGGCAACTTCTCTCCTGCAATTCTTTCTAAGGAAAGCATAGAAGTAATTTATGAAAAGCTTCTTAATGAACCAGGAACTTTTCCTTGCCCTAATATTTCCGTGACCAAGGAGGTAAACCACGCCGGATTCTTTGGCCTTGCGTAAAAATGAGAGCTCCTTCTCAAAGGACTGTTCAGCATCAGACTTGAGCAACTCAAACGAAGGGCCAGGTTTCAGCTCTGCTGAAGTGCTTTCTTCCACAACTGCCTTTCCGATGTCCTTAAAATCAGCTAAGAGAGGAACCCCAAGTGAGTAAACACTCCCATTGGGAGCAACAAGGACCCTCGAAAACGCATGCTCTTCTTCAGAGTCTGATTCACCATTGTCATCGCTTTCAAGTGACCGCTCCTGAGCATCTCTACGAATGAACTTCTCTAGGCTTTCAATCAGTAGCTGCTCAAAAACCTGTTGGTTTTCTTTGCGAATATCCTTGTAACCGTATCTGTCATTTAAACAAGATTGGACCAAAATATTAGTAATCAAGTTCCATGGCAAAAACAAACAACAAATGCAGCAAAGAAAATGCCCTATACAAAAGAAACTGTCAAAATTCCTCAGTATCCAAAGCATGGATCCAAAAAAAATCATGACAGAAGAACTGCCCATAGAAGTTTGGCAATTACAAAATTAGGTATCATAACATAGGCAGGTTCCAGTTTCTCACAGGTAACTGTACAAATACCACATCTATTTACAAATATCAACTGTCATGCAGCAGTCTTTTCTGTAAAATTTATACTAAGTTCTCCTTAGCCATGTAAATCAGACCACACAGTCTAAACAAACCAGCAGACATGAAAATAAATTAGCATGCTTACCTTGCAATACAACGAAATATATGGTAGCCTCTGGGGCAGACCCGGCGAAACAGGAACCTTTCATTTTGAGGTACTACAGGTACAGGAATGTATTTTATACAAACAAAAATTATCATTGAATGAACAGCAGGAAGAGTGGTGAGAAAATGTCCAAATATAGCTGGTATGCCCTTTGCCAGTTCATTATAAAGCAAGCCAATTCCAGGAGCTCTGATTGTTCCAAGGTTGGGGCCTAGTTCACGTAGCAAATCCATAGACATCTTTTGCTTGACTTCAGTTTCATACTCCAGCTTGCTTCCATAATTCCATATGTACATAATAAAAAACAAGACTACAGCAAGAACCAGAATAATCCAACTTCCATCCCCCACACTCCATAAAACTGATGAGAAAAATATTAACTCCAATCCCAAGAAGATAACAACAAAACTAAGCACAATAATGATGTTGATCTGCCATATCAGAAGCATGACAATGGTAACTAGTATTGTTGTCATCATCATCACACCAAGCTCGGCTATTCCTGTCAGACGGGATATGCATCAGACTAGAAGTCTACAACAAGCCAGTCTAAATTTCCATCTAATAATGCAGTCTAGAAATCCACAACAGCAAACCCAGTGTAATCATTCAAAGTGAGGTCCGAGGAGGGTAAAGTGTATGCACACCTTCCTCCCCCTACCTTGGAGGTAGAGAGATTATTTTCGATAGACTCTTAGCTCAAGGAAAAAGAACAGTCCAAAGCAATATAGAGAAAAAAATAGTGGAAGTGAAGAAATAATGGAAAATACTATAGAACCTGACAAATCATCTTGAACAATAGTCATAACAAGATAATACAATAATCGAAGTACAATAATCAACGGATAGTAACCAAATTTAAAGGACAACAAACTAGAGGAGTAACACTACCACTAATCGAAAGGCTAATAGCATATAAGGATTAGCGAGACAACGCTTGACTATCTAGCTAATAGATATGGGGTTGACCCTTGCGATCTACCCGACTTAGGCAACCTAGCACCCTTAGACTTAGCCCTCTTTTTCCTCACTTTTGATCTAGTCCAACACAGAACAATGACTATGAATTTAAGAACACATGAACGTACAGGAACAAGTCCCAACTTTTTATTTAAATTCGTGCCACAATGAAGCACACAAAACACTTAACCTAGAAAATTCGTCCAGGCCAACACACTGCCTATGACTAGTCTGCCTGTTCATTTAAATGGGCCACAGCACCTAGTCATGTGCCTGCCAAGTCAGTTGGCATCCCCAATTTATAGGCTAAATTCAAATTCGAATTTACAAGTCTATCTAAACATGCTGACAAGTCCCAAATGGTTAGAAACTGCCAAAATCACCAACTGCCCATTTATGTGCAAGGCACACGCGGGCAGCCTTCAAATTTGGCGCCAATACAGTGCCTTGGGTCCCCAGATTCGCGCCCTGTCCACGTGCATATACCATGCCCAAACCCTGCACAGGTCCTGCCCTACACAGTTTGCCATTGTGGTCTGATTTCCTGGGTCATTGCCCTTGTCCAGCATGTAGCCTCAAACTTGTTTAGCCACGACCATGCAACATCATAGCCTTGTCTTGCCTTAGTTTGCCCGGCCCTTGTCATGCCTTAGGCAACATCCTGCCTTGCATTACTTAGCCACGCCAATGCCAGGATCTTCCTTTACTTAAACTTTACCTTGACCGAATTCATGAATCCTTGGCTAGGTTCATCCGGTAAATCCATAGCCAAGCCTGAGCCACTCAAAACAACAAGCTGAGGGTCTGACAAGCTTCCCCCACCAGATGATCTCGTCGTCCTCGATGAGGCAGAATCAAGGTACACTTTAATCTGGTCCTCAAATTGCCACAATGATGTTCCTTTCTCCCAAGTTGCATCGCATGCCTGCTTGCCTTTCCAATGAATCAAAAACTCTGTCCATTTGTTCTTCTTGTGGTATCCAAAGTCCTATGATCCAGAATCTTCTCAATTTGATATTCAAACTGTGTCTGCACAACAGGAGGAGCACGTTTGGATGCCGACCTTGTTGGATCCTCAGCATCCCCATAGAAAGGTTTCAAATAGCTCACATGGAACGTGGGGTGAATCTTAACTCTTTCCGACAGATTCAACTGATAAGCAACTTCACCCGCTTTTTCTACAACTCCAAAAGGTCCATCATAATTTGCAATCAATGATTTATAAACTGTTTTGCTACTAATTTTCTTCCAAATCTGTGGAGTCAACTTCAGCAACACCTTGTCTCCAACTTGGAACTCTAAAGCACGTCAATCTCTGTCAACATATTTCTTCATTCATTTTGCTGCCTTCCTCAAGCTATCTTGCGCCTCATCTAGCATCTCTTGCTTGTCTCGCCCATACTTGTGAACAGCAGGGCATTTCCCTTGTGTATCAGTCCTAGCAACTTCCAGCGGTGTATTAGGCTACATGCCCAACGCCAAACTTAAATGGAGTCTTCTCTGTTGCAGAAGACCTGTGCAAGTTATAATAAAATTGTGCAGTGTCCAACAACTCAACCCAGTTCCTCTGGTTTGCAGTCATATAGTGTCTGAGATATTCTTCGATTGATTCTTTCTGTACGTCCATCAATTTGTGGGTGGTTGGCCATTGAGAACTTCAAATCAGTGCCCACCGTATTTAGAGCCGTCAATATAGGCTAGGCCCGTTGGGCCGGCTTGGCCTAACTCGTGATTTAGCAAGGCTGGGCTACGATTTTTGGAGCCCATTTAAAAAATGGGCTTTTTAGCCCGGCCTGAATAAGCCTGTTGATTTGTGGGGCTTTTGCAATATGGGTTGGGCCGGCCCGTGGTCCGAATTAAAAATAAAAATAAAATAAAATATTAAAGATAATAAAAGTCCAAGCTCAAAGTTCAATTAAAATTTTTAAATATTAAAATTTAGATACAAATTATATTTTTATAATATGTACTCCCTCTATCCATGTTTACTTGTCCTTTATTGATTTCGTACAGGGAATAAGAAACAGTAAATAATATGAACAATTTTACTAAATCACATTTTGGATTTAGCAATTACAATGTCTTGAAAAATATAACGAGAAAATAACTACTAGAATTAATGATAAGGGTAAACTAACTATTAAGTTTGAGATTATTGTTTGATTTCATGAAGTGGACAAGTATTGTTGGACATCTTAAAATAGTATAGTGGACAAGTAAAGATGGACAGAGGGAGTAATAGTAACACTAATACTATGTAATAGTCTTGTTGCTATTTATTTTAATATGTTTAAATTATAATTTAATTTAAAAATCTATTAAAAAAATATAAGAATAAAAATATGGGGCCCGATAAGGCCCACGGCCCACGTACAAATGGGTTGGGCTAGCTATTTTCTAGCCCACCAAAAAAAGGGCCAGCCCGGCCTGGCCTGTCAAATTCCAACGCCTATAAAGGCTAGCCCGGATGGGGTGGGCTGGCCCGTATTGACACCTCTAACCATATTGAACAAAGAAGTCCAAAACTGACCAGTGAACCTAGCATTACGATCACTCACAATATCCAATGGGACACCAAAAGTTTTCACAACATGCTTATAAAACAGCTCAGCAGCTACAACAGAAGAACAAGAAGTAGGGGCAGCAACAAAGATACCGTATTTTGAGAACTTGTAAACCATGACCATGATTGATGCTTTTCCATTCACCTTTCGAAAATCCACTAATGAAGTCCATTGAAACAAAAGCCCATGGACGCTCAGCAATGGGTAAAAGTTGTAACAAACCTGCTTCTTTCTTCTATTCCGTCTTGTCCTGTTGGCACACTAGATATGATTTTACATAGCCCTCAATGTCATCTTCCATTTTTGGCCAGAAATAAATTCAGGACAGCAATGCCATCATCCTTCCAACACCCGGATGTCCAGCATAAACAGTATCATGTGTTTCTTTGAGGAGTTTTCTTCGCAGCCCATCACTTTGAGGTACAACGACCCCCCCACCTCGAAATAAAGAGGATCATCCTCGATCCAATACTGTCTAATTATTCCCTCTTTAACTTGATCCATCATCATGACATATAATGAATCATATGCAGCACTAAACTTAATCTTATCAAGGAAATCAGATTCAAGTCTAGTAATTGCATAGACAGCAGCAAATACCTCTTTGCGACTCAATGCATCAGCCACTTGGTTTTGCTTCCCTGGCTTATGTATCCACACAAAGTCATATTCTGCTAATGTATCTTGCCATCTTGCCTACTTCAAACTCAATTTTTGTTGAGTTTTTGAGTAAGCATTAGCCACATTGTCTGTCTTGACCACAAAATTTGTTCCTTAGAGATACACCCTCCATGTTTGAAGACAACGGAGAACTGCCACCGTCTCTTTTTCACGGGAAAAATACCTTTGCTCCGTAGGATTCAACTTCCTGCTCTCAAATGCAACAGGATGATCATTTTGCACTAGCACACCCCCAACAGCATAATCAAGAGGCATCCGTGTGCACTTCAAATGGTAAATCAAAGTCAGGAAACCACAATATTGATTCAAAAGCAATGGCTTTTTTCAAAGAGTTGAAAACCTTTTCTCTCGCATCTGACCAAGCCCATTTCACATCCTTCTTCAGCAAATCCGTCAATGGGGCAGCCTTTTTGGAATAGCCAGCAATGAATTTCCAATAATAGTTTGCTAGTCCTAAGAATGATCTTAGTTCCCTCACCCCGTTGGATGATTGCCACTCTACTATTGCCAGCACTTTTTTAGGGTCCATGCGCAGTTGGTTTTCACTAACCAAATGGCCCAGAAACTTGATTTCGCGACTAGCAAACTCACATTTTTCCATCTTGAAATAGAGTTGATACTCTCTAAATCTTTGCAACACTTTCCTCAAATGCAAATGATGATTTTCTAAAGTGCTATTATATATGACTATGTCATCTAAGCAGACTACTACAAAGTCATCAAGATAATCATAAAGAACATTATTCATTAAGTTGTAGAAAGTAGCCGAGGCATTAGTCAGCCCAAACAACACTACCAAGGAATTCATAGCTACCATATCTACTTACACAAGTGGAAGACGCTGATTGAACTAGAAGTTCTGACAATTGGAGTAGGCAAGATGGATTTTAGGGATTGGGAAAGCAAATGATTTGAAAACTGAATCTATTTCCTAAAAAATTGGATTTGGGATAAGCTAGACACTCAAGTGAAAAGGAAGGAAAAAGAAGAAAATTTGGATAAAGATGCAGCCATTACAAAAATGTTCTCGAGATACTAACCAAGATCCTGACAATGACACCAGAAAGAGCCACAACAAAATTCTTTGTGAAATCTAATGGATTGTTATTGCCACAAACTGAAAAAAAATTGCAAAAAACGATGGAAGAAAGTCATGAAATAGGAAATCTAGAATTAAATCTCTTTGTTCACATCTTTTGACCTTTTTTTCAGTTGTATCATTGTTTTGTGTTTGATTGTACAAGAATAGGTAGCTTACGGTTGATTCATTTTGTTTAAGATTTTCTATAATATTTTATTAATCTAATAGTTAATTATTTTTTAGTTTAAATTATTTTAATAGGTTTAGATGTGTATACATTATACTCATTCAGATACTGAAAAAAAAAAAAAAAAGCAAAGTGTCTATTATTTAGTGTTCAGATC
>DF357627.1:0-26205 GCA_000787875.1 Solanum virginianum
TTGTTATCACAAGTTTGAATTATATATTATCGGCTTATGATATTATCTCTCGTCGATTACAAATTTAAATTAGTCAATTTATTCTTGCTTATAATTTATATTTAAGTATTTCTATAGTATATAATAATTACGTCTTTCCAGATGTACATGTGATGTCGAGAATATTCCATTACTCATGTGAATAAAGATATGGGATGACAAAATTTTTATAATATGGCAATAACTTCTTAATATATATCATGTTGCAAAAAAGTTAAGGTTGCAATTTGTTAAAGACAATGAACAAATTTTAAGACGTGGAACATCTGTAACAATAGTTTTTTTTTTAATTTTTCACTCGGTTTTCGGTACCAATAGTAAAACTTCGACCTATAAAAATAATTAATGTTATTCAAATTTATATTCAATATATATGGTGTTGAAATATCATAAACAAGATAATTGTTTGTTTTACAACTACAAATTATAATAGTGAATGAACTTATAATTGAAATAGTACTACTAATGTCATTTATTTCGCTTTTCAAAATGAAATGTCCTTTCAACTTCATTTGTTAGTAATATTTCCAACAAAATTGTATTTTTCAATGACAATAAATATCAATTACACAAAATCACCCGTCATCAATTTGATCTTGTAGCACTTTTTACTTTCACATTTCATATACCTCATAATTGCATGATTATTATAATAATATTTTATTATTTTAAGAAGTTTATACTCATTAGAATGAAATACACATGCCATGCTCGTGTTAGAAAACTAGTATACTTAAAACACATGAACATGAAATGTCTACGTGAATATATTCATATGCACAACTAAGAAACTACAATCATTTTTGTATTTTTAAAAGAATGGTTGATATATGTTTCACTACTGTGGATATATATCTCATGTACAATAATGTCACAACAGAAATTAATTTGGCTTAAATCATATGTTCGCATATTTCGTTTAGACATTATAATATAGCCTTATGCCTATTGAACACCTTTATTGTTTTGAATTTGAATTATTTAAATACTTTGTGCATACGTGGCACAACAAATGTAATTCACATATTGTTGGGCGTGTGAATTAATATTTTAACATTTTTTTTTCTCTTTTCGAAAAGTGCAAATCTCTCTTACCACTGCTTCTTCAACACCATCTACCATAAAAAGAATTTCATAAATTTCTTTCTTTCTTCTTTTTATTTTTTAATCTTCTTATCATTATATTAAAGTTTTTAAATGTAGAACTTATACACATTTTTTCTTTTGACTAAATATTAAAAAAGCGTCTAATAGTAAAAGAGGTTTGTTCAACTGTTTGAGCGAAACATGCGCAAAATTTCATGGGTGCGTAATTTTAAGGGTCCATATATGATTTAAACCATTAATTTTATGTACATGTATCTTTCTCTCTCTCTTTGTAATTTATTTATATAAACTAATGCAATTTCCACTTTCCAATATACCTCACTTAATTTGTTTTGCAACTCTTCTTCTCTTATTTTGCCCCTTTTACTTATTGGGAGTCCCATTCTTGATGCATGAGAAGTAGAGTTGTTGGATATTATTTTGGTGGGGTTTTGTAATTGGTATGTTATCTATCTTTTTTTTTTTTTTTATTCTTTTAAAAAATAAAAATTAGTTATGAAAATTCATCGTTGAATAACTTCTGGCAAATATAATTATTGATAATTTGTAATTAAATAGAATTACTGATAATTTTTTGCTATGCGAACAATAACTAGAATTAGCTATGAGTTTTGCCGCTAATTTCTCTTGGCTAATAAAAATCTGTTGCTAAATAGAAACAATGACAGTTTTTGTTGTTACGCTATACATTTTGCATGTCGCTAATCTTTTTTTTTTTTTTTTTAATTTCCAGTAGGTCTTTTGTTGGGTTGTATTTGTGAAAACTTTAGTTTATGTATTGTTTCAAGTATTCTCTATAAATTTTGTTATTAATTTTGACTTTTGACATGGTTATTAATTCACTACTTCATGTTTAACAAACAAGAGTAGATTATCTTTTGGGAAATGTAGGGTAAGTCAAAAAAAATATTTTAGTTTTATTTATCAACAATATACATTTCTCACACAATATGGTCACAAAATTTCACGAATTCAGTTGTTATTAAAATTTTTCTAAAGTCTATATTAAAATAATAATACCTTTGTTGTTTTGAGATCGTAAGTCCACTTTACTTCAAATTGGATCAAAGTTAGAATTAAATCTAGACGATCACAGAATAGGCCGTTCGAAATTTTTTTTACTAAATTAGTTGATCTTTAATTGATTATATTTATTTTTAATTTATTTTTTTTAAAAAAAACTAACTTCTAATAGGACATAAAGTCTTTAATGACACAAAGCATAACTTGTAAAAATATTTATAATATGAAAATATAAATTTATATTCCACAAAAGAAAACTATTTTTTTGAAAGCAAAAAATAAAATACCAACACTTTTAGTAGTCAACAATTCCACTTGTTGAAAAAGATTGATTTGATGCAACTAAATTCATGTTTTTTGGTACAAAAATTAGCTATTTAAAATTTTACCTTATACATACATTTATTGCGATTTGGCTATGACCAATTAAAATATTATAAATCATAATATTTTAATTGACACTTGCCTAACTCTTTTATCTCATTTTCCACATAATGAAAATCAATGAAAAATTAATCACATAGGATATTTTTATCAAATTAATTAATAAGTGAACAAAAAAAATCTAAAATAAATAATCACAAAATATGTGATACTTTAGTCAACCTTTTTCTTTTTCTTTTTTTTTTTGGTTAAAAAAAGGAGTTTAAAATATTTTACAAATCTAATGCAATAAAATGAAAATTGAATGATCATTCATAAAATGTGATAACTTTTTTAAAATAAGATTAATTTATCAATATGAGGAATTAAATAATAATTGTTTTTACAATGAGTCAAAACACACTAATTAATTAATCTGAAAAGAGAATAAAAAACTAAAAAATGAGAAAAAAACGTTGACCTACACAAGAAAAAGACAAAAATAATAAATTTTTATTTCAACTTTCAACACTCACCCAATAAATAAGGAGAGTGTTATTTTTTTTGCAAGTTCTTAGAAAAATATTAGCTGAAAAATAAATAAATTAAATTATTCTTATTTACAATTTAATCTCAATTTAATATTCTTTTTCCTTCATTACATTAATCACTTCTCATGTTATTAAAATAAAAATAAAAGTATAAAAGTAATTTATTCTATATTAATTTTTAAAAATAATAAATATTTTGGATTAATTATTTTAATAATCATGGTAAGTAAAATAAAATAAAAGGAGAAAAAAAGAAGAAAATTTGAAGAAAAAAATAGGAAAGAAAAATGCGAAAAGTGCATGTATATCTAATTCTGATATTTAATTTATGCATATTAATTAATTTTTTTTATATATAATTACTATATAATCTTTACTTGATACTTGTATTCCAAATTAATGGGAGTCTTTTTTCATTTTATATATATACACACACTCATTCTGTTTGCAGTGCCAGCTTGAAATCTCACTTTGCTTTGCTGTTTTTTCAGAAAGATCCCAATTTTGGTGTACATTTTGGAGTTCCATTCTTGATAATCCTTCTTTTGGGGTCTTTTAAAAGGTTGGTCATCTATCTTTTTCTTTGTAGTAATTAAAAAAATCAAATCTTTTTCTTGGGAGTACCTTTTTTCTTTCTGTTGCTTGTGTTAGCACGTCTGTACATATTGTTTATTGTTGAAAGATTCAATTTTTTTAGATTATTAAAATGACTTCTTGATACCCTTTTGGCCTTTTAACTTGTTGAATGGTTATTGTTCACTTGGTTGAGATGCAGCAATGGGTATCTGGTGGCCCCAATGGTGGTTAAGTCCAAAAAAGTGTTCACTTTTTTTGCTTTTTTCATTTTTCTTTTTATTGAAGATTCTTGATACCCTTATGAAATTTGATATGGTGAGTAAATTGGTTCTCATGATTGAGAGGAAAGACTTGATTTTTCTGTGGAAAGTGTTTGTGTAAAGCTATGATTTTGTTGTCAATTGTATGAAGTTCTTGCATCCACTAGAAGTTCTCCTGGTTGTGAGCTTGGACTCTTTAAAAATGCTTTTGGGGGTGTGTCAGATTCCTAAAGTAATGCATTTTTGGAGGATTCGACACGAGTGTGGCAACATTTTGGATAGTTCGAGCAACATAGCTTGTGACCAATGGTTATTTTTTCTTTCTTATTTGTGTTATATTCAGATTGTTCATAAGTTTATAGGGAATTTGTGAGAATGTTACTTTTTCTTGGTAAATAGACTGGTAAAGTTTCTATCTTTGTGGTTTCCTAGGATGCAGACAGATATGTATATGACAACACCAGTTCCCTGTCTCTGGGGATGTGGTCCCCATGGCAGTGGAGGAGCTGTTTTGCTGATTTTCTCTTCTCTACTTCCATTGATGCAATTGATGTAGATAATGAATTTGGGATTTGTTAATCTGTTTAACAATTTAAAAGATTGAATCTTTCAATGTTTTCCTCTTTTTGTGTCCCTCTTTGGATAGGAATATTGGAGCCTTCCCAAGTTGGTAATTCTTTCACCAGAAAGGGTCTTATCCAGAGGATTGAAGATGTATATGATAGAAAGCAAAGGTGGTGCTATAGCTTGTATGCTACTCTCTTTGTTGTTGCTAGGGACATGGCCAGCTCTACTGACTTTACTCGAAAGGCGAGGCCGTCTTCCTCAACATACTTATCTCGATTATACCATTACCAATCTATTGGCTGCTGTGATCATTGCTTTAACCTTGGGTCAGTTTGGGCCAAGCACAACAGAAAAGCCTAATTTCCTCACTCAACTCTCTCAGGTTAGTGCCCTTCAAAGCAGGGGGAGCTACATTTATCCAAGGGTGGTCAGATGAACACCCTTCATCAGAATTTTTTTTTCAAATATATAGGTTAAATATAGATATTATAACATATATCAATTATTGAACACCCTTGATGCAAAAATCACCCACCGATGTTCTAAAAGTATGAACACTATTGACGAAAATGCTGGTTTCGCCACCGCTTCAAAGCCAAGATACGAACTATATGTTTCAGGACAAATGTTTATTGTATTCGATTTAAGGCATTGTTCAAATTGAAAATGGTGAAGGGAGCCTTGGCGTAATTGGTAAAGTTATTGCTATGTGACCTAGAGGTCATGGGTTCGAGTTGTGGAAAACAACCTCTTGCAGAAATGTAGAATAAGATTGTATACAATAGACCCTTGTGGTCGGACCTTGTGCATAGTAGGAGCTTAGTACCCTAGGCTACCCTTAAGAATGGAAAATGGAATATATATACAGGCCACTTATGTGTTGGGATATTTTTCTCTTTAATTTAGTACAAGAAACAGATGGTACCTTTATGCACGATAAAATGTAAAAAAGCGAAACATATGGTACCTTTCATCAATTTACCTGATACAATTTTATCCACTCAGTCCGAAGTTTGAGAGACATTTGGTATTATTTGCTTCTGATTAGCTAAGATCACGCCACAAGGTCCTTGCCACAAAGTGGTGAAGGATGTGCTGCTTGGAAGTAATACATCTTCTTTTAGAGTACCTTATGTAGAATGTAGCACGTTGTCCTTCTTAGCTAATATAAACATTGCCGTCTTTCGTACTTTTTAATGCATGCTTCTGTTAAGATTGGCCATCCTATTTCTTTTTACAATTCGAAAGGTCTATTTTAACAGTGACTTTCTGTCAACACCTTAAAGGTCTGACGTGTTGTTGTTTGTAGTTGAACTTTCCCGGTAACAAGCATTTCTGAAGTTCCTATTTACTTTTGGATATTATGTTTCACTATTTTGCAATGAAACATTGCAGGATAATTGGCCCAGCGTCTTGTTTGCAATGGCTGGAGGGTTGGTCCTCAGTCTTGGGAACCTTTCAACTCAATATGCTTGGGCTTTCGTCGGTTTGTCAGTCACTACAGTTGTCTCTGCCAGCATTACAGTTGTTATAGGTATCGTTTTAACTTCAGCAACTTATATTTTTCTGAAGCAAGTACAAGGTGTTGGAAACATGACAAGTGCTATTCCTTTGGTTATGACAGGAACTACCTTGAATTATTACCTTGACGACAAAATTAACAAAGCTGAGATTCTGTTTTCTGGAGTTGCATGCTTCTTGGTTGCCGTTTTTTTAGGATCCGCTGTTCATTCGTCCAACAACGCTGATAACAAAACCAAGCTTGAGAATTATTCAAATGACTGTAAAGATGGAGTCGGGTATGCATCCCTGGTTAATTCTTATTATGTTCTTCTGATCATTTCAAAAAAAATAAAAAATTTCAAGGAAACCGACCTTTATTTGGCTATAGGTCCATGTCATAACTATGTCGTGTAAACGTGCTGAGCTAGAGTACTTGCTTGTGATGAACTAACACAATTCTTCGTTTCATTTTGTTCTCCCATGTTCCTCTAACTAAAACCCTGTTGGGCATATATACGTCGACACAGTTATAAAATCTAACCAATAATCACAGAAAATTAATGTCCAACTTAATTGCACATTTGCAGGACTAATGGAGTTTCTTCCTTAAAACCAACAAAGTTTAATCCAGGTATCGTGAGCCAGAGCATGTAAAATATGAATTCACATATCTTCTCCATTATTTTAGATTGACTGGCCTCTTTTTTCTTATTATTGTAAAATTTCACAATGGTGAATATCCTCAGGTGGTACGAATGGTCTGGAGGATGGAGGTGCTTTTGAGAAGGCAAAATTTGGGACTGCGGCTTTTCTTATAGAACTTGAGAACACGAGATCAATCAAGGTTGGAATTTCTTTTTCAAAACTCACATTTTATTACTATACTTGCCTATAAGTCTCTAACCAGAATAGAAGATTTTGGCAAACATGAACTTAATCTAGCCTCCTCTCTGTTTCTCCTTACTAGTAATATTATTATTTAGGAATCACATAGTTTCTTTGTTCGTCGGTGTTTATTACTATCTGTTGCTCCATTTGCTTTGTTTCTTGTTTTTTAGCTGTTTTATTTTCTTACAATCATGCTTCAAATTCTTCGTTTCTTTTGAGCTGAGGGTCTGTCAGAAACAACCTCTCTACCTCACAAAGGTAGGGGTAAGATCTGCTTACATTCTACCTTCCTCATACCCCACTTGTGGGATTGCACTAAGTATGTTTTTGTGAAACATGTTTTAATTACATCCTAATGTGTATGCTTGCAGGTCTTCGGGAAGAGCACGTTCATTGGTTTGGCCATAACATTCTTTGCTGGGATTTGCTTCTCTATGTTCTCGCCTGCCTTCAACCTAGCCACAAATGATCAATGGCGTACCCTCAAAGAAGGAGTTCCACACTTGACTGTCTATACAGCATTTTTCTACTTCTCATGCTTTTGTTTCTTGGTTGCCATGATTTTGAACCTGACCTTCTTGTACTACCCTATACTAAATGCACCCAAGTCGTCATTCAAGGCTTATCTCAACGATTGGAATGGCAGAGGTTGGGCCCTTTTGGCTGGACTTGTGTGTGGCTTTGGTAATGGTCTCCAATTCATGGGGGGTCAAGCAGCTGGATATGCTGCTGCAGACGCTGTTCAGGTTTGTGCATTTATCAGCCGATTGTACTTTCAATATACATCAACTATTCTTCAGTTCGTCAACTATATGAATCCACTATGACATAAAGAACCTTCCTCAGTTATCTGAGTTCATTACCGCTTGGCAGAGCTCTTTTAGTCAAGTTACATATTGAACTTCCCACTAAAGAATCTGCAAAAGCAAAAGCATACACCTGCCAAGTCTTGTAATTGTTGACTTTAGAGTAATATCCCCTTTGTTCTAGTTGTGACACTACTTCCTTTTTAGTTTATTCCACAAAATTTAATACCCCTTCGTCCCAATTTAAGCATCTTAGTTCCGCTGGACTCGAAGTTTTAGGGGGGGAAAAAGAAACTTTTGAATCTTGTGGCTGACAAGATGAGGGAAGCGAAACTGCGATGGTTTGGACATGTGCAGAGAAGAAGTGTCGACGCTCCTGTTAAGAGGTACGAGAGGTTGGATTTAGGAGTTACATGGAGGGGTAGAGGTAGACCGAAGAAGTATTGGGGGGAGGGGGAAGTGATCAGACAAGATATGGTAAAACTTGATCTCACCGAGGACATGACCTTAGATAAGGAGTGGAGGTTGCGAATTAAAGTAACAAGTTAAATAGGTTAGTAGGGTTAGGTTGATATCTGGCTGTGGGGTATAGCATGGTAGTAGGTTTAGTCATTCCTTTATATCTTGTGTGCCGCTATCCATCTTATATATGCTAATTCTATCGTATTTGCATACCGTCATGTGTTTTTAGCTATTAGTCACTCTTTTTGTTCCCTTTCTTTCCTTCCGTGTCTTCATATCTAGTTTATTCTGCATATGGATTTTTGAGACGAGAGTCCTCAGAAACAGCCTCTCTACCTCTATATGAGGTAGTGTTAAGGTCTGTGTACATTCTACCCTCTCCAGACCCCACTTGTGGGATTCCACTGGTATATTGTTGTTGTTTTTAAATTAAAGATGTGTGTAGTTCTTTAAATCTCGTGGTCTTAAACTTGCCATTTAGGATATTGGAATTGAAAAACTTACTAGGTATGAATAGACTCTTTTTGGAACAAATTAAAAAATGAAAGTAAGACGCTTAAATTTGGACGAAGGGAGTAACACTCTTCTATATTTTACCAATGACATGACTCTACAGACACACAAATATCGACATATTTAAGACCATAAGTTCCTACATATTTATTTATTTATTTCTTAAACTCCGTGCTCAGTCAAATAGATTCACATAAACTGAACCGGAGGGATTATCTATCGGATCGATCACTTGTATATCATTCTCTATATTGAACACACTTAATTCATGGCATCATCAGGACATCGTAAATAGCGCGATGTAGCGTAGTTGTAAGAATATGATTTTTTCCCTTTCTGTATATATTATGTTTTACCCTTTCTTGTTACTGCGCCCCTAAAATTAGGGAGAAATAATTTAATCCGAGGAAAAGAGGAGGATATATTTTATTAACTCCTCTCATTTTTATGATGGTGTTTGACTCCACAGAGAGTTCAAAGATGTTAATATAGCTTATGTATCCTTGGAATGTATTTCAAGTGTTCTTTTTTGTTTTTTCATTTGAAAGTAATGTAAATTCCTGTAAATATTTGTCTAAAGTTCAGTTTCTCTCATAATATATAGTATTATTCAACATTTTAAGCTGCAAAACTATTGGACAATGAGGATTTTTTCTGCAAATGATAGACTGATAACCAGCATAAAACTTGTAAAAAGACACAAAAAGTTCAATAAAAACCTAGAGCCATATGCACTAGACAATTTTGATCTTTTAATATTTAAAAAAGGCCTAAAATGCCCTCTAACCTATGCTGCTCGAACTCTTCAAAAATGTCGAAGGTGCATGTTGGATCCTCCCAAAATAGTGTATTTTTGAAGGATCCGACACGGGTGCAGCAACATTTTTGGAGAGGCTGAGTAACTTAGCCCCTAACTATTGAAAATGGTACAAAAATATCTTCCATCTACCTATTGGGCCAAAAATACCCTTGCCATCTATCTTTGCGTTTCAAAATGCTCTTCATTCACCTTTTTAATTCATATATAGCCTTGAAACTACAATTCGGTCAAGAATTATAACCAAAGAAAATTCTCCATATTTATCTATTAAAATTTAGTTTGCAATGAAATATTAAATCAAAATCAAAATAATATTAATATGAGCCATAAAATTAAATACAATAAAATGCACTTTAATCTTCTAATCTTAATTATATTACGTAAACAATCAAAATTCAAATATTACTAAAAAAATAAATTTTAAACAAATAAATCAAATAAATTAAAACGAAAAAAACCCCATAATTTCTCTTTTTCTCTTTGTACCATTATAAAATTGTTGATGAGCAATTTGACCGCTGAAGATATCTGCCACATGGTCACATGAAACAGCTAAGAACTATACAATCATTTGCACAAAAAATTATACTCTAATGTTTAGTTGATAGTCAATATCCCAAATACAATGGGAGTCCGTTTCATTTTATAATGTATATATAGACTGTTTGCTGTTGTCAAACTCAAATCTCAATTTACTTTTTCTTCATCTTCAGAAAAATCCCAATTTTGGTGTAGATTTTGGAGTTCCATTCTTGATAATCCTTTTTGTGGGGTCTTTTAAAAGGTTGGTTATTCATCTTTTTCTTTGTAGTAATAAAAAAAATCAAATCTTTTTCTTGGGAGTACCTTTTTTTCTTTCTGTTACTTGTGTTAGCATGTCTGTACATATTGTTTATTGTTGAAAGATTCATTTTTTTGAATTATTAAGATGAGTTCTTGATACCTTTTTGGCCTTTTGACTTGGTTGAGATGCAGCAATGGGTATCTGGTGGACCCAATGGTGGTTAAGTCCAAAAAAGTGTTCATTTTTTTTGCTTTTTTGCTTTTTCTTTTTATTGAAGATTCTTGATACCCTTATGAAATTTGATATGATGAGTATAGTGGTTCTCATGATTGAGAGGAAGGACTTGATTTTTCTGTGGAAATGGTTTGTGTAAAGCTATAATTTTGTTGTCAATTGTATGAAGTTCTCCTGGTTGTGAGCTTGGAATATTTAAAAATGCTTATGGGTGTGTGTCAGATTCTCTAAAGTAGTGCATTTTTGGAGGATTCGACACGAGTGGGGCAACATTTTGGAGAGTTCGAGCAACATTGCTTGTGACCAATGGATACTGTTTCTTTCTTATTTGTGTTATATTCTGATTGTTCGTAAGTTTATAGGGAATTTGTGAGAATGTTACTTTTTCTTGGTAAACACACTGGTAAAGTTTCTATCTTTGTGGTTTCCTAGGATGCAGACAGAAATGTATATGACAAACACCAGTTCCCTGTCTCTGGGGATGTGGTCCCCATGGCAGTGGGGGAGCTGTTTTGCTGATTTCATTGATACAATTGATGGATACAATAAATTTGGGATGTGTTAATCTGTTGAACAATTTAAAATATTGAATCTTGCCATGTTTTTTCCTCTTTTTTGTGTCCCTCTTTGAATAGGACAATTGGAGCCTTCCCAAGTTGGTAATTCTTTGGTGGATTGAAGATGTATATGGTAGAAAGCAAAGGTGGTGCTATAGCTTGTATGCTATTTTCTTTGTTATTGTTAGGGACATGGCCAGCGCTACTGACTTTACTCGAAAGGAGAGGCCGTCTTCCTCAACATACGTATCTTGATTATACCATTACCAATCTCTTGGCTGCTGTGATCATTGCTCTCACCTTTGGCCAGTTTGGGCCAAGCACACCAGAAAGGCCTAATTTCCTCACTCAACTCTATCAGGTTAGTGCACTTCAAAGCCAAGATACTAGCTATATGTTTCAGGACAATGTTTCTTATGTTCGATCTAAGGCATTGTTCTAATTGGAAAATGGTGAAGGAAGCTTTGGCGTGATTGGTAAAGTTGTTGTCATATGACCAAGAGGTCATGGGTTCGAGTTGTGGAAAACAATCTCTTGCAGAAATGCAAGATAAGACCGGATACAATAGACCCTTGTGGTCGGAGTACCCTAGGCTACTCTTAAGATTGGAAAATGGAATATATACAGGTCACTTTATGTGTTGGGATATTTTTCTCGTTATTTAAGTACAAGATACATATGCTACCTTTAAGACATTAGGGATTGACTTATACTCCTATTATTTTTTAATAGAGATATACATGAGCTTTTTATCAATTCATTTAAGATCTTTTTGAGAATAATACTATTCATATTCATCTATTGTCCTGTTGCTTTCTGCTGAATTTGCCCCTACTTAACCTGTAGTTGACTTGTATATTCTTTTATCAATTTATCTGATACAATTTTTTCCACTCGATCTGAAGTTTGAGCGATATTTGTTGCTTCTGATTAGCTAATATCACACCATGAGGTCCTGCCACCAAAGTGGTGAAGGATGTGCTGCTAGGAAGTAACATATCTTCTTTTAGAGTACCTTATATAGAACGTCGGAAATCGCCCTTCTTAGCTAATATATCCATTGTTGTCTAATGCATGCTTCTGTTAAGATTGGCCATTGGCCATCCTTTTTCTCTTTTCAATTCTAAAGGTCTATTTTAACAGTGACTTTCTGTCAACATGTTGTTGTTCGTAGTTGAACTTTCCCGGTAACAAGCATTTCTGAAGTTCCTATTTACTTTTGGATATTATGTTTCACTATTTTGCAATGAAACATTGCAGGATAATTGGCCCAGCGTCTTGTTTGCAATGGCTGGAGGGTTGGTCCTCAGTCTTGGGAACCTTTCAACTCAATATGCTTGGGCTTTCGTCGGTTTGTCAGTCACTACAGTTGTCTCTGCCAGCATTACAGTTGTCATAGGTATGTTTTAACTTCAGCGACTTCTATTTTTCTGAAGCGAGTACAAGGTGTTGGAAACATGACATGTGCTATTTCCTTTGTTTATGACAGGAACTACCTTGAATTATTATCTTGACGACAAAATTAACAAAGCTGAGATTCTGTTTTCTGGAGTTGCATGCTTCTTGATTGCCGTTTGTTTAGGATCTGCTGTTCATTCGTCCAACAACGCTGATAACAAAACCAAGCTTGATAATTATTCAATTGACTGTAAAGATGGAGTCGGGTATGCATTCTTATAATGTTTATGGTTTCCTTTTGTCAGATCACTTCAAAACAAAAACTTTTTTCAAGGAAACCGACTTTTTTTTTTTGGCTATGGTCCATGTCATAACCATGTTGTGTAAACATGCTGAGCTAGGGTACTTGCTTGTGATGAACTAACACAATTCCTCATCTCATTTTGTCTTCCCATGTTCCTCTAATTAAAACCCTGTCAGGCATATATACGTCCACTGTTAGAAAGTTTAACCAATAAACACAGAAAATTGATGTCCAACTTAATTGCACATTTGCAGGACTAATGGAGTTTCTTCCTTAAAACCAGCAAAGTTCAATCCAGGTATCGTGAGCCAGAGCATGTAAAATATGAATTCGTGTATCTTCTCCATTATTTCAGATTGACTGGCCCTCTTTTTTCTTATTATTGTAAAATTTTGCAATGGTGAATATCCTCAGGTGGTACAAATGGTCTGGAGGATGCAGGTGCTCCTGAGAAGGCAAAGTTTGGGACTGCCGCTTTCCTTATAGAACTTGAGAACACGAGATCAATCAAGGTCGGAATTTCTTTTTCAAAACTCACATTTTATTACTACAGTTGCCTATAAGTATCTAACCAGAACAGAAAATTTTGGCTACCACGAACTTAATCTAGCCTCCTCTCCGTTTCGCCTTACTAGTAATATTATTATTTAGGAATCACATAGTTTCTTCGTTCTCAGTTTTTATTACTATCTGTTGCTCCATTTGCTTTGTATCTTGATTTTTGTTGTCTTGTTTTTTTATAATCATGCTTTGAATTCTTAATTTCTTTTGATCCGAGGATCTGTCGGAAACAACCTCTCTACCTCACAAAGGTAGGGGTATGGTTTGCTTACATCCTACCTTCCTCATACCCCACTTATGCGATTGCACTGAATATGTTTTTTGTGAAATATATTTTAATTACATCCTAATTGTTAAATTCATGTATGCTTGCAGGTCTTCGGGAAGGGCACATTCATTGGTTTGGCCATAACATTCTTTGCTGGGATTTGCTTCTCTATGTTCTCGCCTGCGTTCAACCTAGCCACAAATGATCAATGGCATACTCTCAAAGACGGAGTTCCACACTTGACTGTCTATACTGCATTTTTCTATTTCTCCTCCTGTTGTTTCGTGATTGCCATGATTTTGAACCTGACCTTCTTGTACTACCCTATACTAAATGCACCCAAGTCGTCGTTCAAGGCTTATCTCAACGATTGGAATGGCAGAGGTTGGGCCCTTTTGGCTGGATTTGTGTGTGGCTTCGGTAATGGTCTCCAATTCATGGGGGGTCAAGCAGCTGGATATGCGACCTTTTGGCTGGATTTGTGTGTGGCTTCGGTAATGGTCTCCAATTCATGGGGGGTCAAGCAGCTGGATATGCTGCTGCAGACGCTGTTCAGGTTTGTGCATTTATCATCCGATTATACTTTCAATATACATCAACTACGCTTCATTTCGTCAACTATATGAATCCACTATGACATACAGAACCTTCCTCCATTATCTCAGTTCTTTACCGCTCTGCAGAACTCTTATAGCCGGTTACATATTGAACTTCCCACTAAAGAATCTGAAAAAGCAAAAACATACACCTGCTAGTTCTAGAAATTGTTGACGTTCGAGTAATATCCCCTTTGTTCTAGTTGCAACACTACTTCCTTTTTAGTTTATTCCAAAAAAATAAGATACCCCTTCGTCCCAATTTAAGCATCTTAGTTCAGCTGGACTCAAAGTTTTAGGGGGGAAAAGAGACTTTTGAATTTTGTGGTATTAAACTAAAAATGCATGTATTAGATAAGAAGGAGTGGAGGTCGCGAATTAGAGTAGCAAGCTAATAGGTTAATAGGATTAGTTTGATGTCTGCTCGTGGGGTATATATAGTAGGGTATTAGGATTTGTCGGGTCTTTACATCCTGTGTTGTCATTATCTGTTTTATATATGTTAATTTTATCATACTTACATACTATCATGTGCTTTCGTTATTAGTCGCTATTTCTGTTTCCTTTTTCCTCCTTTCCTTTCCTTTTTTTCCATATATAGTTTATTCTGCTTATGGATTTTTGAGACGAGGGTTCTCAGGAAACAACCTCTCTACCTCTATGAGGTAGTGGTAAGGTCTGCTGCGTACATTCTACCTTCCCCAGACCCCCACTTGTGGGATTCCACTGGGTATGCTGTTGTTGCTGTAAACTAAAGATGTGTGTAATTCTTTAAATCTCGTGGTCTTGAACTTGCCATTTAGGATGTAGGAATTGAAAATTTTACTAAATATAGAAAGTGACTCTTTTTGGAACAAATGAAAAATGAAATTTAGACACTTAAATTGGAACGAAGAAAGTAACACCTTTCTATATTTTACCAATGACATGACTTTACAGATACACAAGTATTGACATGACATGTTTAAGACCATAAGTTCCCGCCTATGTTGTTCCGACTCTTCAAAAGTGTCAGCGGGTGCATGTCCGGTTCTCCTTTGGAGAATTCGACACGGGTGCGGCATTAAAAGTGAGGAGTCCGCGCGACTTAGGTTCCTGCAGATTTCCTTCTTTGTTTCTTAAACTCCGAGCTCAGTCAAATAGATTCACATAAAATAAACCGAAGGGATTATCTTTTATCGGATTGATTACTCATTTATCGTTTGAAATATGTCTCAAATTTCAGGCATTGCCTCTTGTGAGCACATTTTGGGGTGTGATTTTGTTTGGAGAATACAGAAGATCATCAAGGAAAACATATACACTTCTTGCAGGCATGTTGTTTATGTTTACAGCAGCTGTTGCAATTCTCATGGCATCATCAGGACATCGTAAATAGCGCGATGTAGCATAGCTGTTATCCCGCCCCTAAAATTATAGAGAAATAATTTAATCTGAGCAAAAGAGGAGGATTTATTTTAGTTAACTCCTCTCGTTTTCATGATGGTGTTTGACTCGACACAGAGTTGAAAGTTGTTAATATGGCTTATGTATTCCTAGAATGTATTTCAAGAGTTTTTTCTTTTTTCATTTGAAAGTGATGTAAATTGCTATAAATAGCTTTGTCAAAGTTTAGTTAATATAGCTATAATTTAAATTAATTACGACTTGCGTCAGCTGTAACTAAAGTCGTACGCGAATCAAATTATATAGCGAAATATACGAGCATCGTAAATTATATAGCAAATTATACAAATGATGTGCACGAATTGTATAGTGAATTATACAAACGTATATAAATGTTGCGCAAATTATACAAATATTATTATAACCATAATTACAAAATACAATTAACGAAACTATAAGTATGAAGCATAATTAAGATATTTTTGAAGTACTATATGGAAAAATTTATTATTTTTTTTTTAAGATGAAGTAAAAAGGAAATGTAATAATTTTTGACAAACTTAATGAAACAAAAATTATTTAAAGTTACCCTCAAACTTATGAGAGCCGCCAATGATAAGCAGCCGACACACATTACGTTTTGGCAAAATCATTAAAAAGAGAGAAATTCGGTAAGTTAATTCTCTGTTTTCAGTAATTTAATTTCAGTTGCTAAATTATGCGTTTTAGTAATAAATTTTTAGTAATAAATTTTTAGTTTATCAGTTGATTAATTTTGCTGTTCTGTTGATGAAAAATGCAGTTTAATGAGCAATAATCCGGTTTACAGCTGAAAAATTCAGTTTTCTATTCAATTTCTTTATTTTTAGTTGAAAAATTCAAACTTTTATTAGTGAATTCAAAATCAATGGCCAAACGTTAGCTAATGAATGAAAAGAAAGTGAATTTTTCTTTTTAGTTGACAGTTCATAACATGTTCGACAAATTGTCTAACTGAGCTTGATAATTTTTTTATCGTAATACATTAACGTGTCTTTTAATTTAGTTTCAGATGACATTTATGTTCATTGAGTGTGCACAAGTAGGCACTTTTAACTAGTATCTAAGTTGTGTAAACTCTCCACTTTTAATGTCTCACCCCTGTCAGATTTACCAATTTTTTATGAATCTGACATGTTCCCCTGGCACTTTTGAAGAGTCCGAGCAACATAGACTAGTATAAATTGAGTAACTAGACATGTGTGTCCTACATGGCTGACATTTATGCCTGTTGAGTGTGCATAAATAGATATTTTTAACTTGTATAAAATTGAATAAACAGATATTGTCCTAAATGACATGAGTGTGCACAAGTAGATATTTTTAACTTGTATAAAATTGAATAAATAGATATAAGTTTCCTAGGTGGCATCCTATGTGTAATATGCCATGTAGGACACATGTTTACTTGCTCGAGTTTATGCAAGTTAGGGTCTTACTTGAGCACGCATGAAGTTGGAGGTCGTTGATGTTAGCTGAAGCCAGACATACTTATATATTATGCCTTTTCAAAATATGATCCAAAATCTATGGCCAAACAGATGGATTGCAAAATCTATGGCGAAACACTAGCTAAGGAAATAAGAAAAGCTCATTTCGACTATAATTGACAGTTCGTAACCTTTTCGACAAATTTTCCGAATGAACTTGATATTTTGTTTATTCATCCTTTTAGTTTATATTATTCAGGTATGGATATAGTTCACTGCCACCTTGATGGAAATGCTGATGCTGTGGAATTTTGTCCACACGAATCTTTTCACAACGTTCTAGCTGCCTGCACGTATACTTTACAAGAAGGAGATCAACCTAGTAGAACTGGTAGTATATCCCTGTTTGATGTTGATGCTGATTCCAGTCGCGTTAGTTTGATGCATAGAGTACTAACAGCTGGTATATTTGATATAAAATGGAGCCTGTCTGGTGGAATTGTGAGGCCACTGCTGGCGCAAGCTGATGCTGATGGTTATGTTAGAGTTCACAAACTTGAATCTTGTTTGGATAAATCAGAGGTTCCTGGTATGTTTGAGCGACTCTTTTCTTGTTTATGTTATTTATCATCAAAGGGGAAGTGTTACATGAGGGAGAACAGGACTAATTTATTTTCTTGTACTATTAGAGAAAACCAAGTTATGGAGTATTGGACTAAAACGGATCCAAGTGTTAAGAAATGGGTATTTAGGATTCATACGATGAACTAACTAATTTGGATTCGAGGAGTAGCCTGTTGTTGTATTGGATAAGATGCACGTAAAGAAGTCCCCCAGGTTACTATCAGATC
Source organism: Solanum virginianum (assembly GCA_000787875.1). Classification (NCBI taxonomy): domain Eukaryota; kingdom Viridiplantae; phylum Streptophyta; class Magnoliopsida; order Solanales; family Solanaceae; genus Solanum; species Solanum virginianum. Next base: position 17,887 of record DF357627.1, read on the forward strand.
AAGAATAGACATGTTGCTTTTGTGAAAAAAAAGATATTGGTACAAACACTGAAATACCCTTGTATGAGGTTAAAGTTACTTGGTATCAGCTGCGTATAACGGAGGAAAGAAATAATGGAAATCTTTACATATTGTGTAGATTGTAGGAATTGGAGTACGATGTGTCAATGACCTAGACGTAATACAAACTTCATTTTTTCACTTAGCTATTAAGAAGTTTCCTTGGGTATGTTGTTGTTAAGAAGTTTCCCTCAGTTTTAGCACCATATTTTAAAATCTTTATACAAGTAATTGTCTAGCCTACTCGAGTGGACTCAGAGTACTAGTAAAAGACTCTTGAGTGTTTTGGTACCGATACTTCTTGTTTTCTGATTGTTCTTACTTCATAAGTAGCTCGGAAATCTATATATCATAGGTGCGGGGCATGTATTTTGACAAAATGTCAGAATTCAATATATGCTGAATGTTACTGATGTCTATTGTCACAACAAGAAGCAATGGCCTGTCAACACTTCTCTTTGGCTTTAACAATATGAAATGATAGATTTTAGAATTCGAAAGACTTGATAAGTGAGTTCCATTTGTCTGTGCGCTTTAATCACTATCTCTACGTTTACTTGCTTACAAGAGCTGTGAGGGTAGGAGGCTGATCACATACATGCTATATGAATGAATGTTAACTACTTTCCAGGTCCAGTAATATCTAGCAAGTATTACAATTTTGTTCGAATTCGTCCATGGACTTATGATTAAGCTTTTCATATTTACAAAGATTCTCATCAAGGGTGGGGGTAAGGTCTGTATACACTATATGTGGGATTATAGAGGGTATGTTGTTATTCCCATCAACCTCTTTTCTCATGTTCCATTTAGCATTGGTGGTCCTTGCTACTACTAGCTTCATTTGACACTTCACTTTTAATAACTAACTGAAGCACTAACATGGCGGGATCTTTTTCTTATTATAGGGAATAGTTTACTGGAGGTAAGCGGTGCACATGTCAGTTCCTCTATGTGCTTGTGTGTAGACTGGAATCCATCAGCTACATCCCTGACTGTGGGGCTTTCAGATGGATCAGTCTCAATAATTTCACTCCTCGAGTCTCAACTGAGCATTTCCAGAGACTGGAAAGCACATGACTTTGAAGTTTGGGCTGCCTCTTTTGATAACCACCAGCCACAGCTGGTGTATACAGGTTCAGATGACTGCAAATTTAGTTGCTGGGATTTGCGAGATGATCCCTCTAACATAGCATTCCAAAATAGGAAAGTTCACACGATGGGGATTTGCTGCATTACTAAGAGTCCAAGTGACCCTTACACCTTACTCACCGGTTGCTATGATGAACGCCTAAGGGTATGGGATGTAAGATCAATCGCAAAACCTGTACACGAGACATCTATCTCCTTAGGTGGAGGGGTTTGGAGAATTAAGTATCATCCTTCTGTACCAGACCTAGTCGTGACTGCTTGTATGCACAACGGATTTGCAGTCGTCAAAGTTAAAAATGACAAAGCTGAAGTAATCGAAACCTACAACAGACATAGTTCCCTGGCATATGGAGCAGATTGGCAGAGAGGTCGTTTAGAGAAAAATAATGTCATTGCTACTTGCTCATTTTATGACCAGCTCCTTCGCGTATGGATGCCAGAAGTTAATATTCCAGAATGACCCTATGTTCTTGGTAGAATACGCCTTTTTCTTTCAATAGCCAGCCAAATGACTAGAGGATTATCGGTCTACTCTACCCGAATCAGCCATTTTGAACCCTTTATAGAAGGTATCCCTGTACCAGCTCCTTCTACCTATACTGCAGTTGAAGAACCTAAAGGAGAACTTGGTGTCTTTCTAGTGAGTAATGGAAGCAATCGTACCTACCATCGTAAAATAAGAGCACTTGTTTACAAGGACTCGATTTTATGTCCAAACATAACATGCCAGCAATTGTGGTCACCATCATAGGTACTCAAGGATATTGGTTGCTCGATAAACCAAAACCGAATTCAAATATTTTTCTTTTCTTGTTGACATTTTAATGAGATGTTTCTTCAGGTATTATTGCTGTCCTTTTAGCAAATGTAATTTAACTGATAGTTTGGTATGAGAAGAAATACTAAAGTTCCAAACAGCTTATGTTGTAGCATTTTTAATTTGGGATGAGAATAGATTTATATAGTTGCTTAATTGGCTTTCCTCTGTCCCAATTTTATTTGATAATTTTTTGCTTATCAACATTGACAGACTAAATTAAAGTCATTCATTTTTCAATTTAAAAAATCCAAAAAATTCACCAAAAAATATTACATGCCACTTTGTGCCATTTGTCTCCATGCCTGACCGTCTTTGCAGAGACAACCTTAATTCTTCCCTACATAACATGTATTAATAGACCAATTAAGAGCAACTATAAGATGTATTGACAACATTTCATTGCCTTCTGAACAAACCAAACTCTTCCATTATTTGGACTACATCTCAATGTAATCTGAACTCAGGCTTATGAAATAATGCCATAAATTACAAGTTTGATTTCAAGAATAGTCAGCCCCTACTTAAAATTCCAATAAACAAGAGTTTATCCAAGATCATGGAAACTATCCATCAAATGCACGTAAACGGGCTAAACTGACTGGTTCTAATACTTAGGTTTACCTTCTCAATGATCATTGAAGGATCCAAGACATTCTAAATGATGACTTGAAATCACCCCAAGTCGGAATTTGAAAGCACGTCCTCTGTAAAATAAGTAGCTTCTAGTTTTGAAGTTGCATAACTAGATAACTTTCAGCCTGTATTAAAGCATTCTAGTCATGTTTGCTATCTGAATAATCTACCAGCCAATTTGCTCTCCAAACAACCGATGATGCTAGCAGCCGCTCAGTTTTCCATCCTGATGACTGAAGCTGTGACAGAGAAGAGACACTTAGCTCAATCTAAAAACAGAAACTGCACAACTAGCAAGTTAAAGGAAAATTTGGCATGACAAAATCGGCTTATATGTGGGTGACTTCTTGCACCCAAGGGTGCAGCCTAATGGTCAATGAAGTAAGAGGAGGACCATGAGATCTCACGTTCAAATCCCAATGGGAGCAAAAAAACACTAGAATCTGCCTAAACCTTGAAGGCCAAAGTAACCTGGAACCTGTGCTAGTGGGCAGTAGTAGGTACTCTGAGGAATAGTCGAGTTGTGCACAAGTTATCTCAAACATCACTATCATAAAAAAATGTGTGTCGACTTCTTATCGCATTTGCACTTGTCCCCTTTTAAATTATTCATCAGCTTTCACTTTTTCTCTTTTTGACAACAATAGTGCCCGGGCCAACTTGCATACACCTCGACTAATTTCACGGGATATCAGTCACCTCCCACCATTTGCCAACTTTCACTTTGCAGATGCAAATTTTAGCTTATGAGCTTTTTCATACTGGAACATCAACCTATTTAGGTGGCGCTTGCTTCAAAATATTGCTAAACTGATTTTTGTGAAAAAATTGGTCAAGATTAGTTGGCTATGCTTCAGTAATTGTAATTTGTAAAACCAGTAAATATATAATGTAATTTCCTCTCTAAAAGGCGATCAGGTGTAGACAAATACCTTCAAAACAAAGACTTCATAATGTTTATCCATCCATAATTGGCTTTCCGAAGACATGGATCCATCTTGATCACCTAGTTTTACCCTGACAAGAGCATGGATGAACGATCGCAGTACATCAGCTGCCGTTGAATCCTTATGAGTAATAATCCTGATAATACCCCCTTTTTGTTGAAGTAAATATTTCTCTAGGAAAACAAGAGAGTAGATATAAGCGAAAATTCTTAGTTCAAATAGTTTAGCACGAAATAACGTTAAATATGTGTATCAACCTTTCTTGTAACGCGATCCAGCAGATTGCAATAGGTCAACCCTATCCATCAAAGACAACTCGTTACTCAACTGTCCAAATATTCAAAACACTACTTTTTAACAGTCTAGGAGCAGTACTGAAAGTGTGTTAGGAAGCCACTTCAGAGAATTTAAATTAACCATAAAATTTGAGTCTAGGAAGCATATCAAGGTACCATTAACGGAATATGCTATTTGAAGCTGGCTAATTCATATTCAGAGCTTTTCGCTATAGAAATTTATCTGTACACTAATAAAAGTATTCCATAATGGCTCCCCCTTAGTCTTTGCATTTCAACATTAAAAGGTTAACATGATATGCTATTATGCTTGTTTAAAATTCGTTTGGGTCCCTTTGCTAAACTAATACTTGAACGAAGTTATCAACCAACTACATAATTTTTTTAAAAGAGAGAGAAGTTGGAAGATTAACTAAAAAGGAATTTTATTTTGCTACTTCAAAATAGAGAAAAAACATAATCAGTTAAAAAGATACCCACTTTCTAGACATAGAAAAATCAAACTGTGAACTTTTCAAAATTCAACATGAGAAAAAACCAAGGTGAAAGTGATTTAAGGCATTCAAAGAAAACAGAGAAGTACTTCTTAAATCGACCTATGAAGATAACGATTGAAATAAAAAAAAATAGCAAAAAGAAGACACTCCAATATTCACTCTCTTTTTTTTTGAGATAAGGGTAACTAATATTCACTCTCTTTTTGTGAACTCTATTTCAGAATCCACAGGTAAAAATTATCCCATAACGAAATATATAGTGGATGTTGTCATTTTTCTTGTGTAACAATATTAGTTCATACAACTTTTAGTATATACAGGGAAAATTGAAAGAAAGTCTGAGGAAAAGAAAAAACACATATGCTAAATATAAGTTTCTTAGTATCTCTAGATTACACCCTCTATACTCTTTCTGCATCTTTCATCTTTTTCGACAATAAGCCGGGAATTTTATTGTTAACAAGTAAAGAAGAAAACAATGTTTCTTCTCTGCTACTATCACGTTCAACAGATATGGGTGCAAATTAGTAACAAAAAACATGAACTCACATAGCAATACTGTCGAGCGAAGAAACTCTAACACCTAAATGTACTTGCTTGTATAGAGAATCACCACCCTTTAAGCTCCATGAGGTCATCCATAAAGGTAGAACATGCTCCATGGAGGAGACCTGCTTTGGAGAGAGAACTAGAACCAATCTATGAAACCTCCAGATAAGTGAACTAATGTTATTAGACATTAACCACACCATTCATATATTTTTTCTGCATGCATTTTCAAAGACTCGTAGTTTGCAACATTCAACACAACTTTAATGGTTAATGATTCTATTGCAGAAGGAAAAAGCAACAGAAAATTTGAGTCATTTTAGCCTCACAATGTCATGAGATAATCCTACTCAGATGATACTCTAGGACACAGATACAGTTATCTCTGCTGAAGACTATAATAAAATTACAATGCCCAGGAAGGTAGCCGAAGCTTTAATATGCTGGGAGGAAGCAGGAGTACACACTAAGGACAAAGGAAGATGGAGAATTATCCCGGGTGCTACCTGGTGGGCTGTTTGGAAAGAGAGGAACTCAAAACGTTTTGAGAGCATAGCGAACAATGTGCAGAAAGTTAGGCTAAACTGCATGTTACTTTTAGTTTTTTTGGTGTAATCAGTTATACTCAAATGACACTGTCTCTAACTCACTATTATTGATGTGCTAGACTCAATTTAGACATAGAGAAGTGAAATCAGGAGAGCACTTGTACATAAGGTTTCAGTACAATACTGTTTTGTGATATAATACAAAGTTACCAAGTTCAAAGATGCTTAACTAACCTTGGCCTGTCTGGAAGAAATGTGATAAAACCAAGGAGCATCTTTCACAGTTCAGAGTATTCAGCGAAAGACAACAGACAGCCTTGTAGTTTGCTGCCAGATGCATGGAGTTAGTATGCCTTGCGTTTTAGAACGATTCAGCTTTTCATTTTACAACTCAAAGAAACAGGGAATTCAAAGCAAAGCATAACTAACCATACATATGGAACATAGTAAGAGACAAAAAGGATATCCAAATGGCAAGCGAGTGGCCAATTGTGAGGTGTGCAAGAAGCATTCCTAAAGCCATCCCAATCATCGTAGCAAGAGTTTCTTGACTTCCTTCCTATCAAAACAGGAAAAATGGATGCCAAGTCAGAGTATAGGATTTCAATTCTCTGTCACCTTACTATCTTTTTGAAATGAATACCGCCTTAATATCTATCACAATACCTTTGCAGCTATATCTGCTGCATTGTTTTCAAGGGCAAAGTGCTGTGTCAAAGCTGCTCTAGTGGCTCCACTAGCAACACCAGCTAAATGGCAAGAAAATAGATGACGTTTAGAGAATCAGTCCCAATGGTGAAGCATAATTGGCCTCATTAACCAGAAAATTCATCTTCCAGCACAAGATTTATAGCTTAAAGGTAGCCACCAAGGTTACAAACATGCTTCAGACTTCTTAAAATTGTTGCCAGAAAATAACCAGCATCTAAATGGGATGAACTTCATGAAAACCGTGAGATCATAAATCTACTGCAATTGAAATCTCATAATATTCTGGTCAGAATATCAAACAATGAAAGCAACCAAGAAGAAAGTGAACATATAACTCTAGAGCAAATAAGTAATTATTATCATATGTATTATGTAACCTAAGATTAGAAAGTATTTAGCAAGTTGAACAGTTATAAAGAGTAAGGCCACAAGATGTACAATCTTCTGCTGCAGACCATACAAATATACAATATTATGAGCAAGATACCAGGAAAGGGCATTAAGCATTTTTCATTTGCGAAGTCATGACTGAAATACAGAGTTTGATACTTGACCTGTTATCCATCAGCTGCATTATACAAGCTCTATACTTGGAAGCTGGAGGTCATGAATAGGGGACAGGAAGTGACTCCACAATCAATTTATGGACTACATGGAGGAAAGAATAGAAGAGGAAAAGAAGTACTGCTGCTGCAAATTATCATGCTAGTTTTTGCTCGTAAGGACTCTCCAGCCTATATAGATGACTGTACTGCTTGCAGAATCAACCCCTTGTACATGGGATTTGTCCTCCTTGTCAATAAGATCAATCTACTTATTCAACAGGGAAAAGGTACAATCTTCAGTAATTGTGCCACACGTGAAGGTGAAAAGTTCATTCATCATGACGAGGACAGGAACTGATCAGTGGATGATTTTAATTTACATTACCTAGGTGAAAGAAATAGTGCAATGATCTTTTAGATGTCAAAGCTCTTAATCTTATAAGACTTTAGGCACCTTAACAGAGATAAACTGGAGATGATGAACCTCTCCCACAATGTTGGATTCATATACCGATGATACTAGTGTTAAGCAAAAGAAAGTTCAATAGTTTTATCTGTTTTGTATGACTCTTGGAACAAGGGACTAGACTAATTTTTAGGAAAGGAAAGTTTGGTACCTTTATAACTAGTTTATGCGAGTCTTGCAAGAAGGGACTAGACAATTGCAGTAAGAGAAACTAAATAAAATACTATCTTTTCAAAACTTGTGTTTCATTTTAAATATATACTACTAGATACACCCACATCTAAACAAGACACATGATAGTTCAGGAAAGCATATTTACAATGAATTACAAAGCACAGTAGTACTTTCAGCAAGGTGAAGGATCTGATATATCAGACAATTCATGCTAACAGCCCCAACCCTAAAGAACAAAAGACATTAGACAGGAAGACTTTACACTTTCTTTAATTAGAGGATAAGTGCACAATGCTGCCATTTCAAAGAGAAGATATTTCACTTACTGAATGACCTTGATAAACTCCCTATGCAGAGGATGAAGACAAAGGCTGATGGAAATAAAGGAGACACAAGATCCATCAACATTCCTGTAAGAAATGCAAATGATTTTATTGTCATTGGATCCGTTTAAGGAACGATAACAGAACCACAAAGCAATGTCATTTAACCTTCCAGAAACTCTTTCCTAATATTTTAAATAATTTTTTGCTGCATTTCTGAACTTAATAAATCAATTAAAATGACAAAGAATAACCAGTGCCCCATTACTTAATACTCCCTTTGTTCCAATTTGTATTTTTGGATTTCCTAAAATATTTTGCACCATCAAACTTCTGAACAACTATAAATTTTCAATAATGCAAATTCACTAAACCGTTAAAATAAACTTTGATGTGATATCTTCTCTATCAAACAAACTTTTCTACCATTACTTTACTATTTTCTTCTACCGTCACTAGAAAGAAATGAACGTCAAAGAACATCTTAAACTACATGGCCACTGGCCAGTCAAACAACAACAACAACAACAACAACATACCCAGTGAAATCCCACAAGTGGGGTCTGGGGAGGGTAGGATAACACCAGCTAAATGGCAA